>APFE030041943.1:0-52163 GCA_000404065.3 Pinus taeda
GAACCCAGAACACAGCAGCAATAAGCAGAAACAGCTAGATCACAACTTAAAGCATATACGCAATTTCAACAGTCTGCAACTTGCGTGCATACGCATCTGCGTATGGAACAACATGCGTATACGCGCCTTTACTTCACCTAAACTACGTGTATGCGCGCTCTTGCTTTACTGAACCTGCGTACAGATCTATAAAAGAAAACACACTCTTCCATATATTCAATCACTAATTAACCCATATTATCAGACTTATAGATCAGACAAGCACCACATCTAGTAGATCAAAATCATACAAAGATACTATCATCCAAGCTTAAAGATTATGACCCATGAAAAGAACTTATCCTTCCTTTGGCGCTAAGGTTCCTCCTTCCTTCAGATCCAGATCTGCATCACCACCCAATATACCAGCTCTAGCACTTTATCAGATCTTCAATAATAATTCAGATGATTATTTGTCATAAGATCTCCTTCCTCTTTTATAGCCTTAGGCCATCCCCAATACCATGGTCCAAAACCATAATATTTCAATACCATGAACCCAAAACTAGGGATCAACACATCTGACGAGACGCCATGGTCCAAAGCATAGGCGCAAGTTCCAAGATCTAACTGCCATGGACCATAAGAATGATCCCCAACATATACGCACTTTTGTAAAGTATAACCCGTGTGTATACGCTCCTTCGTCTAGATGAACCTGCGTATATGTCTTTTTCTATTTTCTGAGTGCCTTAACTGAGATCTGATACCAAAGAAGGTTGCCATCAAGGACAACACCTGTGCCATAGCTTCAAACCTATGCCATAATACCAACAGAATTGTAATTATTTAATTTTATTTTATTTAACTGAGTCAAATGCAGTTAAACTTGTTTTAACTGTTGGAGGAACTAGTGAGTGGCCAAGTGAATTAAATTAGATTTAATTCACATGTAGTGATCAATCAAATAACTGATAATTCACTCAAAAATAACTCATGCAAGTTAGTTTATAGGAAGACCTGGTTGAGATTAGAGTTCAACTAGGCCTATGGATGGATTTTGCAGCTATGAGTGGGGAATTTCATAATTAAATATAGGTTAATTCTCTCAGGAATTGTGCAAGGAAGTAGGGCCTTGGCAAGTAGCATAATTGGCTAAGTGTTGGTTTGAGCTAGTTTGTGAAGCAGAGAGATAGATTGTACATGTGCAAGAATTGTTCGGGTTGAACAAGCATTGTATTTTCTTCTCATATCTTCTAGTTAATGCAATATAGATAGTCGGGGTTTTGAGTACTTTCTTTCCCCATAAAAATATCGTGTTATTTGCAATTGAAATTCTTCCTTTTCTGCTTAGTGTTTTCAACGATAAATTTTTGTTTCCATTGATGAGTAGAGTAGATTCAAGTCTTTTATTTTAGCATATTACATAAACAGTTTGAATCTACAAGTAAAAATCTACATGGTATCATAATTGAATACATTATAGAAGAGGAGAATATGAGTTTCTTATGCAGGTGAAATAAAATTTGCAGTTTCATACTTCAAAGTCAGCAATATGTCATTATACAGTTTGGGACTTGATTATGCCTCGGAGGTTAGCTCAAATTACATATCTAGGAAGGACAAGATGGAAGAAGTGTTGGAAGACAACGGGATGAAGGAATTCATAGATCATGATATACCAAAGCCTCCAGCATCTAATTCTAAATATCTAGCTGAATGGAGAAAGTGTGTGGCAAAGGACAGAAAGATTATCCTAGAAGGATTTTGAGATCATATTGTCTCGAATCTCCATGAGAAGGAAACTCCATTTTCAGTGTGCAATGCATTGACAGACCTGTTTCAAAATAGAAATGACCATAGGAAGCTGGCATTGAAGGACAAGCTCAGAAATATAAGGATGGAGAAGGGCAACGCAATTTTGAAGTACTTGACCAAGTTCACCCAATGTCAGGATGAGCTTGGAAGTGTCAGGATTACTGTTGTTGAAGACAACATCGTGAGACTAACACTTCTATGACTTCCTAAGAGCTGGCACATTTACCAGAAATAAGTTAATGGGAGGGAGAAGCTACTAGAGTGGGAGTGATTATGGTCTGAATTGGTACAGGAAGAGATTCGACGGAACACCAAAGACAGATCCTAATCAAAATGATGACGATGAAATTTGTGCCTTGGCTAGTAAGGCAAAGAAAGGGAAGGGGAAGTCATATCATTCCAAATAATATTCTTCCCAATGCGGAAATAAGAATGACATGTCAAAAATCAAGTGTTTTCACTATCATGTGCTGGGAAACGTTGCCACATAGTGTCCACACAAGAAGGTCAATAAGAATCCCTTAGGAGGAGTGGCAGGTGAAGCTCTTGCTTCATAGTTCAAATTGGATTTTACCCTCATCGCTTGTATAGTGTCATAGATGATGGGTAGTGTGTGGTACCTGGACAATGGAGCTTCATTTCATATGATTGGTAACAAATAGCTCTTCAGTGACTTGGAGGAGAAGGATTTCCAAATGCTTATTAAGATGGGTGATGATGGGAGGTATAGCGCAACCGGCATTAGTACAGTTACCTTCCATAGGGAGTCTAGTTCTCCCCTCACTTTGCAATACGTTATGTATGTTCAGGGTTTGAAGAAGAACTCGGTTTATGTTTACATGTTGGAGCATAGAGGATATGATGTGATATTCAGTAAGGGAAAGGTGTTCCTTCATCACATAGCCATGGGAGAGTTGAAGCAGATAGGGGTTTGAGTGAAGAACCTCTACAAATTTGAGGTAGAAGATTGTGTTTCTTTGAGTAGTAAGCAAAGAAGGTGCAAAGTTGAGACATCAGTGAGTTGTGGCATAGGAGATTGGGCCACTTGCACCATGGTGCTTTGAAGATCTTGTATCAAATTTATACAGTGCCTCCCAAGGGAACACTAGAGCATAGAGACACATGCAAAGGGTGTACATTGGGGAAGTAAACAAAATATTCCTTTCATGATAGACACAATTGAGCATAGGTGATCCTTGTTCGAGTTCACTCAGATCTCTGTGGACCATTCTCGACAACATCCACGACCAAATACAGGTACTATGTAATATGTTGTAACCCATTTAGTATTTTGTACATTTTATTTTTGTTGAAAAAAAAGAAAATAAAATATATATATATAAAGAAAAAAAATATAGAAAAAAGAAAAGGGATATAAAAAATAGAAATAAATAAATAAATAAAATCCCATGGAATAGGCCTGCTGATCTAAATGTCGTCGTATGTGTTAATTAGTTGTTAATTTGTTTAAATACTAATTAGTGATTAATTAAATCTTTCATTAAAGTGATTTGATGTTTGTTTCTAATAATATATATCTCACTATTATCGACCATCAGGATGTTCCCCACCTAGATCAACGGTTGGGGGAACATTTCAAAACCCCCATCATGCACTTCCAATGTTCAACAAAATGGGTGAGGGGGGGTGGGGTCTGAAAAGATGAATTGTAAAAATCGCCTCTGTCAACATGGCGCCCCCATATACACTTCAGACCCGCCCCCCTCTCCAAAACCACAAACCATCCACCCCCCCCCCCATCACCCTGCCCAAAAAACCATCATTTCGTTCATTTGCACTCCCGTCAAATAATTAATTGCCACTCTGCCTCTTCCTTCTGTCACTCTTTCATTTTCTCCAAACGGATTAACTGTTATTTCACCATAATCATTGAAATTTAATACCCCGCTCCTATCAACTTCTATCATGAACTTACTCTGGCCTCAAACGGTTTAATCCTCACAAAATAAAAATAAATACTAGTGTTTTATCCATTTCTTTTGTCTGTTTCATCTTGAAGTCGCACAACTCCATTACAAGGAGCATCAGAGAAAGAGAATTTACCACTACACCAACCAACAAATTACCTAGTAAAAAACAATTATCAAAGAAATTTTATCTTCAGTATGTCTTCTTCTAAAGGAAAACCCTAAGTAGTTGCATAAAACCCATTGCTACCCCCTATTATAGCCTTAGACAAACTACCCTTAGTTGACCAGTAGTACAAAATTTCTGACACCTAATCTGAATTTGATCTCTATGAACTTCACAATTGGACTAAACAGAAATCTGAAATGCTGGCAATGAATTGAGCATATGGGACTATTTCTTACCACAATTCATTTTTCCTCAAACTCATTCCTTTCCCAAATTTGTAGCCTGGTTTCATTTTAAGTATATTCCGAGTCAAAGAGCCATGATTGCCCAAAACAATGATATCATATTTAGAATACCCATTGAGTCAATATGCCAAATGCTTCAAGTTAAACCTTCATCCCCTTTGCATCCTTTTTCTGTAGATTCTCTCATGGAAATCTATCAGAAAATTACTTTTCCCAAAAGAGCCAAAAATTTTGATATATTTTAACCTGAAGATGTAGAATTACCAAGAACAAATCCTCCATACCCTTCCTCAATGTTTCCAAAGATGACTAGATAGGTTGCTTCAATGGTTTCTTGTTTATAAGGTTATCAAATTGATCAATGGGTTGATGAAGTTATTCTAGGATTTTTATTAGTGTTTTAGTAGGTGATAAACCATCACATATCATCAATTATAGTCAATTTCTAGCAAAATCTATCCATGATCGATTTTTGAAGTTTTCTACTAAAGGAGCCTTTAAATACATATCAGTTCTTGTATACTTGTTCCTTTTTTATTAAGTAGATAAATTTTATTTTCCATTACAGAAGTTAGATGAACAAGGAAATTCTCAATCTGTAATTCATTGGACTTCCTTGGTAAGGAATAACACAATTAATTTTCTTTCAGTGATTATACAAATCAATTTCTATATATGGTTTCATGCTTGCTTAGTAGTGATCTGGGTTTCTACGATTTCACCTGAAATCAAAAGAATTATTCACCTTAGTGAGCAGACAAAAACTAGACATTGGTATCTATACCAAAACTACATAGAAATCAGAGTATATGGATGTGAGCTTCCTCCACACAAATTGCCAAAGTTTCTTCCAATCAGGATTTTTGCATTAGAAACAACACATACAGGAGAGCTAACTCAGAGTGCAATGGAACCAAATATTTTTTCCAGATACAAGGAGATCAAAAGAAAAAATGAAGCACTAAAGGCCACTACCTATTATGAATTTTGGAACCAAACTTGAGCTTCTCAACACAGACTTATTTCTGCACTTGATACTGAGAAAGGAAAATTCCATATGGCCCTCCTAGAGCCTAAATTTCCTTTCCCTAGGACCACGCAAGATTATAAAAAATATTATTTTCTTTTGATACCAAACAAATTCATGTTATTGACTAGATTAACTTACACAAGCAAGATGGAGAAATTATTTATTCCACTTTGACTAGCTTAGCAATGGCAGCATCCAAGCTCCAAGTTTCATTAAATAATATTCAGTCACAGTTAAAGCTGGAAAAAATATCATCTCTAGCTAAGGATAGTAAAATTAAATCTTTAGAAGATATGGTGATTAAGTTATGATATGATCCTAATGATGTGAACGCAGCTAAAGAAATGATCAAGATAAAAAAAAATGTTGATATCTTAGCATTAAGGAAATCGCTAAAACTCCCTACTACAGAAGATCCACAAACCAAAGAAGTTAGTAATTATAAAAGGAGAAAGAAAACATATTCAAGATTATATTTGAATAGAATTTGCAGGTACAGAATATGGAGACTGAGTTGGAGAATTTATTGAAGGAAAAAGAACAGCAAGTTAATGTATCAGCAGTTATTCCCTTAGCAACAAATTTCATTGCAGGTACTTCAACAGTAGGAACTTCTATTGCAACAACTATTACATTAGAAACACAATCCATGGATTCAGCAACTGATTTAGCTAAAGCTATGGGATATTTATTGTTAAAGGGTCAAGAGATTGAAAATTTTAAAAGCTCTACTCAACCATCTTCAGGAACAGAAAATAAATACTGAAAATGCTCACTTGGCGGAGCTTCAAAAGATTCATAGGTTGAATCAGAGAATAGAGACCCTTGAAAATGAGTCTGTTACTGCTCAAACTATTGCACAAGCCAAAGAGAATATCTGGATGGATATCAATGAATCCATGACTAACTTATGGCCTTCAATTGAAATCATTTTTGAGCAGGGAGAATTATTGGAGAAGTCAAAGGAGTTAATAGAAGAAGTGAAAAAGGACGTCGGTCATAAACCAAGAGATGCAGCAACATTGATTAGAATTTTAAATTCAAAAACAAAGGAAGATTTTGAATATTATGATATTGAAGACACGACTGAAACTATTCTGGAAGTCAGAAGGATACTTACCAAGAGAAATTTAATGCTACAATTAGAAAATAAGTGTCATAATATAGAAGCTAGCGTCCAAAAGTTCCATAAAAAGTTTAATGTGCTACATAAGAAAGTACTTCTACGTTTGAGGGGAATGGGAGAGAGATTGGTTCCTCTTGAAGAATAACAGCATAGATTGCATTTTATAGCTGTAGATAAATAAATATTTGCTAATATCAAGGGAACCATTACCAGAAAGGCTTTTATTGAAGGTTTGAGTTTTGATTTATTAATCCAACATGAGATCAAACACTTGTTTATAGTCAAAACTACCTTTCATAAACACACTAAAGTGGATGAGACTTACAAAAAATTGATAAAGTACTCCATTCCTAATGAAGGCAGATGGGAAAAAACATGTCAACTCATTGGCTCAACAAATAGTAGGTTTCCAACAGCAAGAAACAAACTTTCACCAATAGGATGCAGCTTTGTAGGAGAAAAAGGATAGATAATTAGAAAAGGTGATAGAATAACAGCTTTATAGCCTCAGTCATCAACATAAGCCTCGAATTCTGTGAAAATTTCCAAGCAGTTCAAGATTCCTATTCTTTAGTTCTAGTTTTGTAACTCATTTTGAAAGATATTTTTTAAATAAATCTTGATTTTTAAATCAAGATATTTTGAAGACAATTCTATAAATACTTTGTAGCTCAAAGTATGAAGGGTTGAACCCTAGTGATAAACTAGTAAGAAGAATTGTAATCATCTGAATTTTCTAAGATTAATAGAAGGATTCTTGATTCATCTTGAAATTGCTTGTGTTCTCATGAGTACTTCTATTGTTACTTATGTCTTCATTTTTTTTATCTCTACATATGTTTGAAATTAATGGGAAATTTGGATAAGATAAGATTGAATATCAATCTATATGAAAACCCCTATGAAATTATAATCAATTAGAGAGATTAGTTAATTGGAACTTTCTATTTTAATTAATTCCTATACATATTTTTATTATAATTTCCCTTTAAGATTTAAATATATTTTATTTGGTTGTAAAAGGATTTTATACGCAACATTTGTATATGACTAGTTAAATAATTTGGTTTAAGATTTAATGAATCATATATTTTCTTAAGTTCAACCTTACATATCATTTCAGAGCTAAATTATATTAAAGGTGAAGAATCGGCCCTTTTAATATATATCATAAATAATTATGAGTCAACACTTATTTAATAGTTTAGAGCATTGGTCATCCAAAAATCCAAAATAAAACAAAATATTTTAGATGCTCTGGCACAATTCCTTAATCTAGAATTGTCTACAAAGGTGCAATATCATATTGGTGTTGTTGTCGGGGAACGAAAAATTTTGAATTATCTTTCCCTAGGACAACGATTAGGTTTTTCCTTTTAATGGTGAATAAAAGGTTAGTAGGTTAAAATATTTCACCTGACGATCCTACAAAACAAAATTGGCTTCACGCAAGCGCACCAAATTTCTCTCAGATCCTCATCTTTCTTCTCCACTATGAGATCTAGAGAGGCTGGTGAGAGTTCCCTCTTTAAGATGAATATTGGAATCTTCTACTTCTACTCCTGTATTACTTCCACCTGACATTGTTTCAGAAATTGATCATTTTAGACATATCCCAATTCCTCCTGAACTATCAGATCTACCACCAAAGTTGTTAGAAATTTTATGTAAAGGGATTGATCTGCAGTCAGGTCTTCTTGTATATTAGTCAGAATATTATCAAATTCCTAAAAACATTTCAAAATCTCCCAAATCAGAAGCAGAATTAGGTTTAGAATTACCTAAATTAAAACCTAGTAATTTCATTTCTTTTGTCATTCATACCTATCCATCTACTTGTGCTAAACCTAAAGATAGATTCTCTATTTATAAAAACCCTCTATTTGAACGTAAAGGAAAATTTGGTCTAGAAGTGCAGAAGTTAGTTATTCTATCAAATTAATAAAAACTTTCAAAATTTCTACTCAAACATCTTCACCCCACTCATCCCCCATAAGTTCATATTCATCTTCACCCTCCTTATCCCCTCAAATTTCATCTTCATATTCACTATCTTCACCTAATCGGATAGTTGGTTTTCAACCTATCATTTAGGATTGTTATGCAGCCTTAGTCCTTCCTGGTCAGATTAATAATTTTCCAAATGGATATCTAAATAACTTACCTAGGTTTAATGGGGAAATTGGTTTGTCTGTTGAGGATCATTTGGATACCTTTTTGTATTTTGTTGATAATATGAACATAGAGCATGAAGATGTGTACATGAGACTATTTGTTTAATCTCTTGAAGGAAATGTTAGGATCCAGTTTAGAAAATTGTGAGCTCATTCTATTCCTACATGGAATGAACTAATCACAATATTTAAAAACCAATGGGGAGTTAAAAAGGATATTGTTTACTATCTTACAGAATTTGATGATATAAAAAGAAATCTTGGTGAACCTGTGGCTGATTTCATAAAAATATTTAATCCAATTTATAACAAAATGCCACCATACAGTAAACCACCAATGATTGCAACTAAAATTTTCCAAAGGTTTTTATGATGATTTTGTTGTTGTGCTTAGATAAACAACATATGTCACCCTAGTAGACATGTAGACTAATGCCATTTAATTTGAAGCTAATAGATCAGTATCAGCTAAACTTAAGGTAAAAGCAAAAAAAGTTGAGAGAAAGATGGAAGCTAGGGAAGAAGGTACTTTTTCTTCTAAAATAAGAGTGAAGATCATAAAATAGATGAAATTACTTCTCTACTAAGAAATATTTCAAATAGATTTCAAAAATGGAAGCACGGCCTAGAGTAGCTCAACCAGTATCAAAAAGACCTCAAGTTCAATATAAGAGACATTTTTAGCCTCATATCTTGCAAAGACCTAATACTAATCAGCATATCCAACCCCCATTTATTATTGATGATTAGGAACCTGAAGAAACTGGCCCTTTAGTTACAAATGATGTCAATTATCTTGACGATCCATCATCACAAAATGATATTATTCTAATTTCTCATTATCACCCTCCAGTTAAAAACAAAGAGGCTTCTCAAGTTTCAAACTATCAGGCCTTCTCTAAATTTCCTATTGCTGAATTAAGGAGAATATATTATTTGAGACAAAGAACAAGACCTGGTAAACCAGCGAAAAATGTTACTGTTAATGAACCAACGGTCAAGATAGTTCAAACACAAACAACATTGATTCAACCATTAAATCGCCAAAATGAATAGAATACACCTGAAAAATATGTTCCAACAACTTTTAATGTGGAAAAGTAATTAGAGAGAGTTAAGATTCCAATTCCATTATCTGAATTCTCCAAAAATATAGGTTATAAGAATCAAGTGTCAAAATGGATTCAATCTTCAAGTATTGATGCTGAAGGAGATGTGATTAGTTTACACGATGAAAAAGCTTCAGTGGTTTTTGGTCCTAGTTCTGATATGATCGATGAAAATGTTCCTCCTTTCTATGTTACTTTGAAGTTTCATGATTTTATTTTATATAATTGTATGTTAGATTTTGGGGCCTCTCATAATCTAATTCCTAAAGTAATTATGGACCAGCTTCAATTACAAATCACAAGACCCTATCATGATCTATATACTTTTGATTCAAAGAAGGCCTACCTTGTCTTGGATTAATCAAATATTTAGTTGTAACACTTGCTCAGATCCCTATTAAGAGTGTACTTTTAGATATTGTTGTTACAAATATTCCCCCAACATTTTGGATGTTATTATCCAGATATTGTTGTGTCAAGTTAGGGAGAAGTCTGCAAATGGATATGCCTTTTGCTACAATTATTGTTTATGGGGGAGAGCATTTGAGATTATACAAAAAGGTGAGATTTATAAATATTGTTTGCAAAGTTGATCAAGAAATAAACCATTATATTTATGTAGTTGATTAGGATTTTGGGCATTTTACTTTAACAACTAATAATTTCTAAAATTCTCAACTTAACATTGAACAAACTATGCATAAACCCCAATGTATAAATGTTGATGTTTGGAAGTTGTACTTTGATGGAGACATTTCCAATGATGGAGCCGGAATTGTATTTATTTCTCCAGACAAAGAAAATATAACTCAATTTTTCAAGTTAGTGATGTTACAAACAATGTAGCAGAGTATGAAGCCTTACTTTTAGGACTAGAGTTAGCTAAAAGTTTAAAACTCCAAATCTTAAGTGTATTTGGTGACTTAGATATTATTGGGATGAAGTATGGGATCCTATGGACAATTACTTTCAAGCCTTTAATATTACAGTAATCCTTAGATATGAAAATATTTATGCAGATTCTTTAGCAGTCTCTACTAGCTCTTTCAAAATTCCTTATCCTATGTAATTGTAATATCAATATCAAGTGAAGTATAGACCTTCAATCCCTGACAACCTTAAACATTGGCAAGTTTTAAAGATGATGAGCGGTTAAATATTTTCTTACAAGAAATTGATGAATTTTCAGCTCTACAAATTGAAGAAGAACAAATCAATGAAAATAAGTCAACTAATGAAAATTAAACTTTGCAATTAAATCATAAAATAGCTTATCATAATATCATTCAGTTTCCTACTAATTACATTCCAAAATGATTAATTCCTCTTGAAAAACTCTTTGATAATAATGATGTTTCAAAAACTTCATTATCAAGTTCACAGCAAGAGGATGTGGAAGATTGTAATATTGCAACCAAAGAAGAAATTAGAAATGTGAAAACGCCAACATCATTACCTCAGGAAACAAAAGACAAATATGTTAATCTTCTTTAAAATTATAAATATGTCTTTGCATGTTCATATGAAGAACTTAAAATCTATGACACAACTCTTATTGAACATAAAATTCCTCTCAAACCAGAAGCTAAACCTTTCAAATAGACTTTGAGAAGAATAAATCTAGTTTTGCTTCCAACTATTGAAAAAGAACTTAAGAAATTATTGTATGCAAAAATTATTGTTCCTCTAAGATACTATGATTGGATAGCAAACCTAGTTCCTGTCAGGAATAAAAATGGTGAGATAAGGTTGTGTGTAGACTTCAAAAACCTAAAAAAACTATCTTTAAAGGATAATTATCCATTGCCTAAGATGGATCAATTGTTCCAAAAAGTTTCAAGCTCAAATAGAATTTCAATGTTGGATGGATTTTTTGGATACAATCGGATCTTGGTAAGTCTAGAAGGTAGGGGAAAAACAACATTCACAGCTCCTTGGGGTACATTTATGTATGCTAGAATTCCATTTGGCCTAACCAATGCAGGAGCTACCTTTCAAAGAGAAATGGACCTAGCATTTGTTGGTAAGGTTAACAAATTTTTTGTTATTATATTGATGATTTGACTGTATCTTCAAATTATGATGAGAAACATTTAAAACACTTGAGAAAGGTTTTTGACAGATTCAAGAAATATATAATTTCCCTTAATCCAAAGAAGTATTTGTTTGCTATAAAGGAAGGAAAACTACTTGGAAACATCATTTCAAAGGAATGAGTATTGATTGACCCAAAAAGAGTCTTGGTCATTGAGGTAATTAGCTTACCTAGAAATAAAAAGGAACTTCAAATTTTTCTAGGAAAAATCAATTTTTTTAGAAGATCCATACCAAATTATGCCGAGATAGTCAAGGATATTACTGATATGCTAAAGAAATATCATGAAGTCAAAAGGACAGTGCAAGCAAGTTATGCTTTTACACAAATCAAGAAATTTATTTTTGAAACCCCAGTATTAGCCAGTCCTGACTATTAGAAACCTTTTAGCATTTTCTCTTTTGCCTCGGATACTAATTTAACTATTGTCTTATTACAAAAGAATGATAATGAAGAAGACCAACCTATTACCTTTTTAAGCAAAGTAATGAGAGAAACTGAGTTGAAATATGATATCATTGAAAAGTAGGCCTATGATCTTGTACAGGCCTTAAAATCCTTCAGAAGATATGTCCTTCATTCTCCCATTTCTACCTATGTCCAAAATAATGATGTAAAGGTTGTCTTAACAAAACCTGATACAAATGGTAGGAGAGGAAGATGGATTGAAAAAATACTAGAATTTGACTTAGATATCAAATCTACCAAATTGGTGAAAGGTCAAGGTTTAGCCAAATTGTTGGCTAAATCAAATTGTAAAGTTCTTGGTATCAACACTATCATGCAAGTTTTAGCTAAGAAGAATACACAAGAACCTTCTCATAGTTTAGCAGAGAAGAATACAAAAGAACCTTCTCAGAGTTCAGCGAAGAAGAACACACAAGAACCTTCTTAGATTTCAGAAGAGAAGAATACACAATAACCTTCTCGGAGTTCAGTAGAGAAGAACACACAAGAACCTTCTCAGAGTTCAGAAGAGAAGAATACACAAGAACCTTCTTCTACTGCAGATTCAATTCTTCTCCCACTTCATATTGATGAAAATTTCCTACTATCTGAATGGTATGTTGATATTATACATTTTCTTCATGACTTTAAGTATCCTCTTGGATTTACAAATAATCAATGTAGAACTCTCATACTAAAGGCTATGAAATATTGCATCATCAATGTCAATTTGTATTGGAAAGATCCATTGAATATCCTTCTTTTATGTCTAACTGAAAATGAGACAGAAGGTGTCATAGAACAATTTCATGAAGGTATATGTGGAGGACACTATGCTTGGACAGCAACAACATATAAAATTATGAGAGAAGGATTTTATTGGTATAAATTGTTTTCACAAGTAGGAGCAAAGGTTAGAAGTTGTATTCCATGGCAAATATTTGCTGGGAAACAAAGGTTAGTGGAACTTCCACTTGTTCCAGTACTGGTTGAAGCACCCTTTTTATAGTGTGGATTAGATTTCATAGGAGAAATAATTCCAGCATCCAGTAATTAGCACATATGGATCCTAACTGCTACAGAATACTTCACAAAATGGGTAGAATCCATCCCTGTCAATAATGCAATAAACACGGTTGTCATCAAATTCATTGAAGAAAACATATTATAAAGATTTGTTTATCCATAATAAATAGTCATTGATAATGCAAAAGCATTCAGTAGTATCAAAATTATAGGTTTTTCCAAAAGTATCATAGTTTATTGCATCATTCTATCCCATATTACCCTCAAGGAAATGGATTGGTAGAATCATAAAATAAGGTTTTGGTCAAAGTTATCAAGAAGGTACTAACAGACCATAAAAGGAATTTGGATAGTCATCTCAAATATGCAGTTTGGGCTAACAGTGTATCACCTAAAAGATCTACTGGTAAATCCCCTTTCCAACTTGTTTATGAAACTGAGGCAACCTTTCCCACACAACTAAATTTTCCTGTTATGATTTTTTTACATGAATCATATGAGGAACCTAATGATTTCTCAAGAAGGATCAATCAAATCATTGAGTTAAATCAAGACGAAGATGAATTTCATTACAAGCTTCGTCAATATCAGAACAAAATTAAAAGCTTATTTAACAGAAAGGCTAGCGAAAGAAACTTCAAGAAAGGAGATTTAGTTTTCAGATGGGATGCCAGACGAGAGGAAAGAGGAAAGCATGGTAAATTTGATAATCTCTAGTTACGACCATTCAACATTGTAGAAGTCCAGGGAAATAACACTTTTATTTTGCTAAATCTGGAAGGAATATATTCTTCATTGCCTGTTAATGGATAGTATCTTAAACACTACATTTAGTATTAGAATTTCTCATAGCCATTATTCATTGTACATTATCGGTTTTATTTCAAATTTTGTTATCAAGTGTGATTTTCATAGCAAAGACTCCATAGCTCGAAGAAAAGGCACATGGATTTGCATGTTCCCTGCATCCCATAGGGAGAAGCAGTCCCCAGATGGAGCTGATGTTGTAACCCTTTTTGTATTTTGTACATTTTACTTTTGTTGAATATATAATATAATATATATATATATATATATATATATATATATATATAATATATATATATAAACAAATATAGAAAAAATAAAAGGAATATAAAAAATAGAAAGAAAAAAAATAACAAAATCCCATGGAATAAGTGTGCTAATTTAAATGTCGTTGTATGTGTTAATTAGTTTTTAATTTGTCAAAACATAGATTAGAAACTAATTAAATCTTTCATAAAAATGATTTGATGTTTTTGTCCAATATCATATGTATCGCGCTATTATAGACCATTGGATGTTCCCCACTCAGATTAACAGTTGGGGAACATTTCGGATCTCCCCCCCCCCCCCCACCACCCCGTGCTTCCGACATTTAACAAACTTTGGGCGGGGGGGGGGGTTGGTGGTTTGGGGTCCGAAAATCTGAATTTTAAAACCCGCCTTCGTCGATGTGTCACACCCACATACACTTCACACCCACCTCTCCAAAACCACAAACCATCCATCCTCTCCCCCCTGAAACCCACCAATCATTCATTTCAGCTCTTGCCAAATAATAATCGCCACTCTACCTTCGTCATTTGTCACTCTTCATTCGCTCCAAATGGATTAATTATTATTTCACCATAACCATTGAAATTTAATACCTCGCTCCTATCAACGTCTATCACGGACGTACTCTAGCCTCAAATTCTTTAATCCTCACAAAAGAAAAATAAACACAAGTGTCTTATCCATTTCTTTTGTTCATTTCATCTTGAAACCACATAGCTCTGCTACAAGCAGTACCAGAGTAAGAGAATTTTCCACTACACCAACCAACCAATTACCTAGTAAACAACATTTCTTAGTAAAATTTTATCTTTAGTGTGTCTTCTTCTAAAGGAAAATCCAAAATAGTTGCAGAAAACCCATTACAACCCACTGTTATAAACTTAGTCAAACTACCTTTAGTTGACCAGCAATACAAAATTTCTGAGACCCAATGTGAATTTGATCTCTATGAACTTCAAAATTGGGCTAAACAGAAATTTTCGGATGTTGGTGATGAAGTGATCATACAGGACTCTTTCCTACCACAATTAATTTTTCATCAAAATCATTCATTTCCCGAATTTGTAGCATGGTGTCATTTTAGGTATATTCCAAGTCAAAAAGCCATTATTGCACAAAACAATGATATCATGTTTACAATATCCCTCAAGTCTATACCAAAAGCTTCAAGTTAAACCTTTAGCCCCTCGACATCCGTTTTTTTTAGATTGTCTCATGGAAATCTATCAGAAAATTACTTTTCCCCAAGGAGCCAAAATTTTTGAGATATTTTTACTTGAAGATGAAAAAATACTAAGAACAAATCCTCCATACCCTTCCTCAATGTTTCCAGAGATGACTAGACATATTGTTTCATTGGTTTCTTTTTTATTAGGTTATCCAACTACTCAGTGGGTTGATGAAGTTATTCTGGGATTTTTATCAGTGTTTTCAGTAGGTGATAAACCATTACTTATCTTCAATTACACTCAATTTCTAGAAGAAGTTATCCATGATCAATTTTTGAAGTCTTCTTTCAAAGGAGCCTTTAAACACAAATCAATTCTTGTCTACTTGTTCATGTTTTATCAAACAGATAAATTTCTATTTTATTACAAAAGTTACATGAACAGTGAAATCCTCAGTCTTTAATTCATTAGACTTCCTTGGTAAGGAAGAACACCAATGAATTTTCTTTCAGTGATTATAAAAATCATTTTCTATGTATGGTTTCATGCTTGCTTAGTAGTGATGTTTTTCCTATGATTTCAACTGAAATCAAAAGAATTATTCACCCTAGTGAGCAGACAAAAACTGGAGATTGGTATCTATACCAAAACTCACAGAAATCAGAGTATGGATGTGAGATTCCTCCATACAAATTGCCAAAGTTTGTGCCAAACAGGATTTTTTCATTAGAAACAGCTCAGACATGAGAGCTAACTCAGAGTGTAATAGAACCAAATATTTTTCTAGATACATGGAGATCAAAAGGAAAAATCAAGCACTAAAGGCGACTACCTATTCTGAATTTTGGAAGCAGACTTTAGCTTCTCAGCACAGACTTCTTTATGCAATTGATACTGAGAAAGGGAAATTTCAGATGACCCTACTAGAGCCTAAAGTTCCTTTCCCTAGGACTGCAGAAGATTATAAGAAATATGTTTTTGCTTTTGATACTAAAAAAAATTATGCTATTAACCAAATTAACTTACACAAGCAAGTTGGAGAAATTATTTACTCCACTTTGACTAGCTTAGTAATGGTAGCATCCAAGCTGCAAGTTTCATTAAATAATATTAATTCACAGTTAAATTTGGAAAAGAATATCATCTCTAGCTAAGGATACTAAAATTAAATCTTTAGAAGATATGTTGATTAAGTTAGGATATTATCCTAATGATGTGAAAGCAGCTGAAGAAATGATCAAGAGAAAAAATGTTGATATCTTAGCATTAAGGAAACAAATAAAACTCCCTATTATAGAATATCCACAAACCAAAGAAGCTGGTGAATTGGAAAAGGAGAAAGGAAACATGTTCAAGATTATAGTTGAACAAAATTTGCAGATACAGAAGATGGAGACTGAGTTGGAGAACTTATTAAAGCAAAAAGAATAGCAAGCAAATGTATCAGCATTTATTCCCATAGCAATAGCTTCCATTGCAGGTGCTTCAATAGTAGGAACTTCTATTGCAACAACCATTATAGTAGAAACAAAATCCACAGTTCAGCAGTTGATTTAGCTAAAGCTATGGGAGATTTATCGTTAAAGGGTCAAGAAATGGAAAAGTTGTACTCAACAATCTTCAGGAAGAAAAAATCAAAACTGAAAATGCTTACTTGGCATAAGTTCAGAAGAGTCATAGGTTAACTCAAAGAATAGAGACCCTTGAAATGAGTCTGCTATTGCTCAAACTACTGCACAATCCAAAGAGAATATCTGGATGGATATCAATGAATCTATGACTAACTTATGGCCTTCAATTGAAATCTTTTTTGAGCAGGAAGAATTATTGCAAAAGTTAAAGGAGGTAATAGCAGAAGTGAAGAAGGACTTTGTTCATAAACCAAGAGATGCAACAGAATTGATCAAAATTTTAAATACAAAAAAAAGAGCTTGAAGATTATGATATTGAAGACAGGATTGAAACTATTCTAGAAGTCAGAAGGTTACTTACCAAGAGAAATTTGATGTTGTAATTAGAAAAAAAGTGTCATAATCTAGAAGATAGCATCTAGAAGTTTCATATAAATCTCAATGTGCTACATCAAAAAGTACTTCCAGGTTTGAGAGGAATGGGAGACAGATTGGTTCCCCTTGAAGAATACCAGTGTAGATTGCATTTTATAGCTATAGATAAATCAATATTTTCTAAGATCAAAGGAACCATTATAGGAAAATATATTAATAAAGGTTTGAGTTTTGATTTATTAATCCAACATGAGATCAAACACTTGTTTATAGTCAAACCCGCCTTTCAGAAATACACTGAAGTCGATGAACTTACAGAAAATTAATAAAGTACTCCATTCCTAATGAAGACATATGGGCAAAAATATGTCAGCTCATTGACTGAACAACCAGCAGGTTTCCAGTAGTAGGCAACAAACTTTCAGCAGCATAATGCAGGTTTGTAGGAGAAAAGGGACAGATAATTAGAAAAGGCAATAGAATAACAACTTTATAGCCTCAGTGATCAGCATAACCTCGAATTTTGTGCAATATGTCCAATCAGTTCAAGATTCCTATTCTCTAGTTCTATTTTTGTAATTAGTTTTAAAAGGTATTTTGTAAAAAAATCTTCATTTTTAAATCCATATATTTTGAAGACAGTTCTATAAATACTTTGTAGCTCGAAGTATGAAGGGTTGAACCCTTGTGATAAACTAGTGAGTAGAATTGTAATCCTCTGAAATTTTTCTGAGATTAATAGAAGGATTATGGATTCATCTTGAAATAGCTTGTGTTCTTTTGAGTACTTCTATTGCTACTTATGTCTTCATTTTGTTTATCTCTTCATATGTTTGAAATTAATGGGAAATATGGATAAGATAAGATTGAATATCAATCTATTTGAAAACCCCTATGAAGTTATAATCAATTACGGAGATTAGTTAATTGGAACTTTTTGTTTTAATTAATTCATTTACATTTTTAAATTTTCACTTCCCTTTAAGCTTTATATATATTTTGTTTGATTGTAAAAGGATTTTATATGCATCATCTGTATATGACTAATTAAATACTTTTTTTTAATATTTAATGAATCATATATTTTCATAAGTTCAACCTTACATATCATTTCAAAGCTAAATTTTGTTAAAGGTGAAGAATCAGCCCTTTTAATATATATCATAAATAATTAAGAGTCTAAACCTATTTAATAGTTTAAAGCATTGGTCATCCAAAAATCCAAATAAATAAATAAAAATAAATAAAAAAGTTTAAAAAAAAAATATTTTAGATGCTCTCACACAATTCCTTAACCTAGAATTGTCTACAGAGGTACAACATAATATTTTTTGATGATTTTTCTTGTAAGTGTTGGATTTTATTCATGCAGAAGAAATATCATACGTTTGCTAAGTTTTGTGAATTTAAAGCACTTGTCAAGAAAGATACTGCCAGGAAAGTTAAATCTCTCATAAGTGATAACAAAGGAGAGTATATGTCGAACGAGTTCAAAAATTTGTGTACATCAGAAGGCATTCGATGGGAGTTGATAACACCTCATAACCCCTAGTATAATGGGGTTTTTGAAAGGAAGAAAAGAAGTAGTGTGGGAGCGGCACGGGAAATTTTTCATTATCAGGACCTACCATTACACTTGTGGGATGAAGCATGCAAATCATTTGTTTATTTGCAGAACAGAAGCCCTCATCGAATTCTCGGGATGAATACACCAGAAGAGGCTTTTTCAGGGAAGAAACTAGATATGGGACACTCCAGGATCTTTTGTTCGTCAGTCTACTGCCATGTTACCAAAGATGCACAGAAAATATAGAGCTAACAGTTGAGTTGGGCATATTTATGGGGTACACTGATACACCTCACAACTATTAGGTGCACCTACCAACCAACAGGATGATAGTGGTTCACAAACATGTGAAGTTCGATGAAGAGAAGGCCATGAGATGTTCCCTTGAGACGGAGCTTCAACTATATGTGGTTGAGGATATTTTAGTTCTAAATGAGGAACCTCAAGATGATGTGGAGAAGCCACATGCAAAGGAGCAGGAAGTGGAAACACCCACTCATATAGAGTCTTCCAAAGATGGGAGAAATTGCACCAGAGAGGCTGACATGTTATTTCATGATGCTAGAGAGAATGTGGGAGCACCCACATCACATCGTAGGCAAAGGAGGTCACTATAGAGGTACATTGGCTACATGGCTCTAATGAGCAGGAGTGTAGAGATTGAGCCATCCTCTTTTGAGGAAGTAATGCAACAACTATTTTGGGTTGATGCCATGGTTGAAGATTATGACTCCATTATCAGGAACAGTGTTTGGGAAGTGGTTCCAAGACCGGAAAACAAGTCAATGGTGAGTTCCAGATGGCTTTACAAAGTAAAGCAAGCAAATTATGGTAGTGTGGAGAAACACAAGACAAGTTTTTTGGCCAAAGGGTTCTCTCGGGTGAATGAGATTGATTATGATTATACATTTGCTCTTATAGCAAGGTACTCATCAATCAGATCCATTCTAGCATTGTCAATGGAGATGGGATGGAAGATACATCAGATGGATGTAAATACAACATTCCTCAATGGCATGTTTGAGGAAGATGTGTATATTGAGCAACCTGGAGGATTTGAGACCTTCATCAGAGAGTCGCATGTGTGCATACTCAAGCAAGCATTGTATGGACTAAAACAAGCACCCTATTCTTGGTACACCAGGATCAATAGCTATTTCATCGGGTTTGGCTTCCCCAAAATTGAAGCAGATGCATACCTTTACCATATTATGGTTGAAGGTAAATTGTTGATTATTATTTTATATGTTGATGATTTGATTCTAACAGGTGATGATAAGCTTATCAAGACTTGCAAAGAGGATCTTGCAAGAGAGTTCGAAATAAAGGACTTAGGGCTCATGCACTACTTTTTGGCGATGGAAGTATGGAAAGGAAATGGGGAATTTTTTGTCTCTTAGGGAAATTATTCCAACGAGATACTAAAGAAGTTACACATGGAGAGAATTAAAGCCATGGAGAAGCCTCTAGCTGGTAACTAAAAGGAGGATTCTACCTCAGGCGAAGTAGTGGAGGCTAATATTTATAGACAGCTTGTGGGTTAACTCATGTATTTGGTGAATACATGACCAGACATGTGTCATGTAGTTAACCATCTTGGTCAAGCTATGGTTAAGCTAACCACATTGTATTGGAAGCCAGACAAACATGTGTTGAGATACCTCAGACGCACCACTTGGTGTGGTCTTTGGTACAGACAGGCAGAGGGAGAAAAGCTTCAAGGGTTCACAGATGCAGATTGGGAAAGGAGTCCATCCGAGAGGAAGAGCGCATTAGGTGGGATCTTCAGTATTAGGTCAACAGTTGTTTCTTGATATAGAAGGAAACAGAGATCAATTGCACTCAATTCAGCAGAAGAAGAGTACATGCCTGCTAGTCAAGTAGATTGTGAGGCTATCTAGATGAGGAATATTCTTGTTGGTTTGTTTGGTTAGCACATGGATCCAACAGTGATTTACTATGACAACCATAGTTCTATAAAACTCTCTGAGAATCCAATTTTTCATGATCGGTCCAAGCATATTGATATCCGGTATCATCGTCTTTGAGATTGTGTGTAGAGGAGAATCATGTTGTTGGAGTACATTCCCATAGAGGAGAGGGATGTAGATATTTTGACAAAGGGCTTGTCAAGATGCAAATTCAAGTTTCACAGAGGTAGGATTAGGGTAGAAGATAACCCCATTCTTGTTGAGAGGGGTGTTAAAAATAACAACAAGAAATCCTAATTTGATTTGTCCTTGAATTAAATTAGGAACTACAAGACAAATTAAATTAGAAATTAAATTGTAATTCTATTCTCATAGAAGTTAACTAAGTTAAGCTGACTTAGTTGGCTCAGTAAATTTGAGTTGGAAGTCTATATAGATTCATGTAGGGTGATCCCTAAATTTTAGGGGCCCAGGTTGAGTTCTTATTGAGTTGTAATTATTTAATTCAGTTTAACTGAGTTAAATTCAGTTAAACTTGTCCTAATTATTGGAGGAACTAGTGAGTGGTTAAGTGAATTAAATTGGATTTAATTCACATGCAGTGATCAATTAGATAACTGATAATTCACTCAAAAATAAAACATGCATGTCAGTTCAAAGGAAGACCCAGTTGAGATTAGAGTTCAGGGTCAGTGTACTATCAGTTGTATAATTTTCCATGTTGTATAGATGGTGCAAGCAATCAATAGAATGCTTATGGATGGATTGCATAGTTATGAGTGGAGAATTTCTCAATTAAATATGTGCTAATTCTCTCAAGAATTGTGCAAGGAAGTAGGGGCTTGGCAAGCAGAAAAATTGGCTAAGTGTTGGCTTGAGATGGTTTGTGAAGTAGAGAGATATATTGTACTTGTGCAGGAATTGTTTGGGTTGAACAAGCATTGTATTGTATTCTTAAATATTCTGGTTAATGCAATATAGATAGTTAGAGTTTTGAGTATTTTCTTTCCCTAGAAAATTATTGTGTTATGTCTGATTGAAATTCTTCCTTTTCTTCTTAGTGTTTTCATCGATCAATTTTTGTTTAACTAATGAGCAGAGTAGATTCAAGTCTTTTGTTTTAGCATATTAGATAAGCAGTTTGAACCTAGAAGTAAAAATATACACTCCATCTAGAATCATCCTCTCGACCTCCATTTCCTTTATGTACTTCTTGAGCTGATCAACATCTTGAGGTACTACTACCACCCTCTCTGCATAGGTCTTCATACCATATTCATCTCGAAGGAATAACATCCTTGCCTTCCATATGACATAGTTGGAGGCTCCCTCCAATATATTTTAGTCTATGAGCCATGTTATGGCCATCTCTAATCTGATCTGGAAACTCTATCTTCCTCTGCTTAGCTACTTCTTTGCTACTTGCACGCCCTCCTAGAATGCACAGTTCTGATAGCTTCTATTGCCACTTGTAACTGTGAAAATCTTATTTCTTAGCTAGAAACCCTCTAAGAGAAATTTCGCTCTGTGTGTGTAATTTATCATCCACTCGATGTTGATTTTGTTGTTGCAAAACCCTTTGCATCCAACCAGAAATATGCTTAGCGAAAATCTGAGTTGATGTTTCTTCCTCTGACTACTCGAATAACTAATCTAGGCAACTCAACTTTTATGCCAACCTGCAACTAAAAATCGAACCCTTTCCCCAGCAATTTGGCATGCCTATTTAGGTACTGCGTAGCCTTTGAGAATTGTGGCTTGTTTCTCCTTTTGAATAGAAAAATTCCCTTCTATGCTACGGAAAATATAAAATAGTTCACACTATGATTTTCATAAATACATTGTGGAAGAAAAAATAGCGCTGGAAACTGAGAAAATCTAACATGCACACACATGAAACTTGCAGAGTTATTTTTGGACAAATGTCCCTAGAAAAACACAATGTGGTAAAATCGGTGCAGCAGTTGAGTGTTTTATATTATTAAGAAGCAATGAAATATGAGTACAATATATGGATGCCAAACTAGGAAATACAAACAACAAGTATCTAATAGAAATAATTAGAGAGAATATTCTCTCACCCCACAAGCAATCTCGACATTAGTTTCTCTATAAAAATTGGTCGTCCAAACCCCAGTGTAGGCCCTCTATGCAGTCCTTGCACTACCTCTCACACGTGTGGCTTGAATTTTCCTCTGATTAATTCATCTAACCTATCTCTTCTACTAAAAGTGACTCTCTATCCCTCTGGAATAATTTTCCGACCTCTAGACGTTGAATCAACTCCCTCCCCAACTAAATCAAGTTGTTCTACTTCAGCTACTATGCAGTCCTTGTGTTGCTTCTTCATGGATCATGTTTTTCACTTGTTGTTTCCTATCTGGATCTAGAAAACTTCCTCTAGATCAATGTCCCTACCCCTCACTATCTTTGCTTCGATCTTTGGTTCTCCGACAATTGTTGCTTCTCTCTGGAAATCGATTTACCAAGAAAATCGAACTGCTAAAGTGTTTTCTCCAAATTTCCATTGAACTCTTCTTATAATCCTTTGTTGGGACTCCAACGGCCAAGATTAAATCTTAATCAAAGGCTAGGATCATCTTGAAGTCAATCCCTGTGAGTTTCTAGACCATTCTCACCTTGAATTAATTAATTTTGATTAATTAACCATATTCCCTAAGTTTAGACTTAGGAAATATTTAAAAATCGGATAACAATATGATTAAGTAATCTCTATGTGGAATTTCCATAAATTATTTCTAGGTTTTGTAGATCTCTTTTATTATATCCTCTCCACCAGGTTTTGTGACTAAAACATATTCGATGCTACAAAAAATTAACATTATGGGGTGTTGTTAGCTCTTGTTGAATGCCTTCTTTTACATAGAAATTTTTAAATTCATTTGACACGTACTCACCTCCAGTATCGCTCTTAAAAGCCTTCACCTTATTGTTGGTTTCTTTCTCAACTAGTGCCTTGAATTCTATGAACTTGGAGAATGTCTAATCTTTAATCTGCATGAAGAAGATCCAGCACTTCCGTGAGAATTCGTCAATAAAAATGACAAAATATTTGTGTTTGGCAATGGAGGCTGTCGATAAAGGTCCACAGACATCAAGGTGGATCCTTTCTAGGACTACATGCGCTTTGTTGTCCTAATCATGGAATGTGGATTTTGTGTACTTCCCCAAAGTACATCCTTTGCATACATCCTAATGCTCAAGTCTCCTTTCAGGAGGCATGTGGTTATTTGTTGCATAATCTTCAGGGTGCCATGATGCAAATGGAAAATTCTTTTGTGCCAAAGTTGACTAACATCATGGCTATGTGCCTTCTCTACCTTACTGCTTAATGCATCACAGTCCTCCACATCTAGCTTATACAGGTTCTTCAGATGAAAATGGTCTGCTTCACATGTCCCGTGCCTATGTGTCTTAGGAATGCCTTTCCTTTGTTGAAGATCACATCATAACCACGATATTCCAAAACTACAGCAGATATGAGTTTTTTCTTTAGGCTCAGAATGAACATGACATCCTTGATCCTGATGGGGGAGCCTGACTCCCTCTAAAAGGTTATTGTACCAACCACGGTCACATTATATCTTATGTCATCCCCCATCTCTATGTGCATCTGCAATTATTTTTCTTCCAGTTCACTGAAAAATATCTACACCCTGTCATGTGGAATGATGCACCTGCATCCAAGTACCACACAATCCTCATCATTGTGTTATCCATGCATGCAATGAGGGTAAAGGCAAGCTTGAACTTCGAAGCCAAAGCTTCACCTACTGCTCCTCCTGAGGTCTTCTTGCTTTCCTTTTTGTGTGGACACTTCGTGGAATAGTGCCTGAATTCATGAAAATGGAAGAATTTGATTTTCAACAAATCTTTTTTCTTGCCCCCTTGGTTGGACTCTATTTTGGATTGAGATTTATTCCATTTTCCCTTCTTTTCCTTTCCATCCAATGCAATTTTTCTTCATCCTCGCCCTTGTATGAAGTCCCATCTCTAGTATTCTGCCTTATTTCCTCCTATACCAAATCGAACCATAAGCGCACCCAATTTAGTAGTTTCTCCCTATTGTTCACCAAATCTTCATAGTTATGCCAGCTCTTGGGAAGGGCCATGATTACCAGTCTTCTTTAGGAACATTTACACCAACCCCACCAAGTTCTTTGTGAAATTGTGTGAAATTGCTCAGATACTAAGGAATAGTGTCATTATTCTACATCTTGATACTTCAAATTTTATCCTTGAGTGCTAGCTTCCTATGGTCACTAATATTCTTGAAAACTTTTGTCAGTGCCAATGTGAATGAATTTTATTTTCAATGGAGATTTGAGACAATGTGATCCCATACTCCCTCCAAGGTTATTCTCCTCGCCTTGGATACATATTTCTTCCATTAAGAAATGTTATAGGCGTCATATTTTGGTGGTTTTTCAACATCTTTCTTGATGTATTCTAGCAATCCATTGTCATCCAATACTGCCTTCATGCGATCCTTCCATGCAACAAAATTAGAGTTTCCTTCTGAAGCATACTCTAGCCTTAGTCCATTGAAGGCCATCTTCTCAACTTTGAAGAGATCCTGTTGTACTGAACTGTAAATTAAAACCTCCTGAGAAACAACTTCAAACTTTCTTCTCTAATGTGAATCTTGCTCTAATACCATGTAGAAATTATGATGTAGATTTGAAACTTCTTATGAATTTTTAATCAAAATCACAAGACACAAACCTACACTACTACTCTATGGACATTAATTCATAATTTAGAACAAAAAATTTAGACATGCAATAAGAAACCACACACATGCAAATGGTATTTTTCTTAGGGAAAGAAATCTACTAAAAACCCCAATGCATGCTTGCATTAATCTAAAGAATAGAGATGTATTACAATTTCTTTGCTCAATTGAGCACAACTTGCAATTGAATAACCTATCTCTTTTCTCACTAAGAAGCTCTGCCCAGACTCAGTCAATTTATGCCTCTACTTGAGCTCCTATTTCCTTGCACTATTCCTTGAGAAATTAGGCCCCTATTATTTAGGAAGTTCTCCAAAATGGATTGTGCAATTCCTTAGGTTGATCATCTGACTTCATGCAACACATATACACTTAAGACTAGTCTACCACCAATGTTACATTGCCTTGAAATCTCCATCCAATTCTAGGGAACTCGAATTCTCTACATGCACTATCTATTTTTGGTTGATTGATTAGTTATCTGGATGATCACTGAGTTTGACTGAATTCCCAATGCATAACTGGACCTCCACTAGTTCCTCCGTTAGTTAGAACTAGTTTAACTAAAAACAACCTTATATAGCTAACCTTAATTGCTACAAATTATCAATCACACATGCTTAACCGAACTCTAACTCCTCCAACACAAATTTATTGAGTAAACTAGGTGACACAAGACATCTCATAGAAGTCAACTACATCCAAGTTGTCAGTTGATGTGGAAATTCAAATTTTCTCAATTTAATCAAGGCACAATCAAATTGAGAATTTCTTGTTGCATTTTTCAACAAGCAATGTGTCACTCCATTTTCAATTAGTGGAGAAATACATAGTTGACAAATCCAAAAAAACAACTTAAAGCTCAAAATAAAGGTGTATCGCTACCTTAATGATTAATTGAGTGGTATATCAATGCACCACTGCTCAGTCGTGGATACAATGAGGTGAAGGAGTTAGAAAATGAGTTCGAGTCTAAAAAATCAAGAGTGTGTCACTAAGTTGGGGTCTAGATGAGCAATGTATCACTAGATAAATGTTCAATGATGTGTTATATCTCCCCACTTGTGCTCAGTGATGTAATATGGAGTTCCAGAAAGGATGAAAGTTAGGCTTGAAAACCAAAATTTGGCCTAGTGTCACTGTATTGATGCCCAGTAGTGTGATATGGTCTTGGACTAATGCTCACAAAAGAGATACACATAGTGAAATCTTCTAGACAGCAAATTCCAAGTAAAAAAATGATGTCATTTTGTTGGGCTGAGGCTCAGAGATGCATTATATTGGACCACTAAGGCTCAATGGAGTGACACACTAACTTTAAAAATAAAAATTGCAAGAAAACTCAAGTTAAAGATTTTCCATGAGTGGCAATTCCAAAGGGTTAGGAGTTGCTAGGGTGACAATATTGTTGGACTAGGTATTAGTGCTCCCTTGTATCACTAAGCTAAGCCTCAATTGTCCATTATATCACTAGGATGAGAAACAAGTATCCATCGGGCTTAAAGATCTTCCTCAAGGGTCTCAAGGTTCTCAAAGAGATGACTATAGCTAAAATGAGATCAATCAGCGTATGTAAATTGGACTAAGTGACTTTTGATAAAAGTGGGCCCCTCAGATTACTTCAGGAAATAAAGTACCAGGATGATTAATGGGGAGTTGTTGTAGTTACTACAACACAATTATTATCCCCAAATTGCCATGTACCCAATTTTGTGCATGCTAAAATCACTAAGGATTTTTGCTAATTTTGATAATTTTATAAAAAGGGGAAATATTATTTTGTGAGAAAAGGAAAAAAAAAATGTATTTCAGGGGAATGGAGGCAAAATAATATTTTATTGAAGGGAGGGAGGAAAAATATTATTTTAATGGAGATTGGCACTAAATTATTATTTCATTAAAATGGAGAAAAGTCACTTAGTGGAAAATGACCACCAATAGAATAATAATTAAAAAGGGAGTCAAGAAGCATGGGAAGAAATTATAAAAGGATGATGGACTCATTTGTTGATCATCTTTTGTCCATCACATTTCACCTTTCATCTCCTCTTAGTTTGGATGGGAATTGGATCTATTTCCAGAGGAGATTTTGGAGATTTTCAGCGATTTTCAGAGGTGGATTTGGATCATTTGTTGAGGTGATGCAAAACTGAGTAGTCTGATATTTTGCATTATTTTGGGATTTTTAGGTTAGCTGGAATTAGCCCAATATTTTTCTCGATTTTTTGGGTATTTAGAGGAGATTCAATGGTTAAATTTTCATGATTTTTTGAGTAGTTTAGAGGACATAAATTCGAGTTCTTCTCCAGTAGTAGCAACATCAACAATATTTTTGGGTAATTTGAACTTTTTGGGGTTTTCTGGATCAGTTAGAATTAGCCCAAGATTTTTCTAGGTTTGGTATATTTGGGTGAGAAAAGCCTCCAATTAATTTTGTGCAATTTGTAAGTATATTTGAGGGCATAAACCACAATTCACCTCCAACAGTAGCAGCATAATTTTTGGGCAGTGTGAGTTACAAGTTTGAGCCATTTCTGAGTTTGCATGCTTATAGAAGCAAGCCCAGATTCCATCATTCCACTTTATTTGTACTTAGTTCCAGCATTGATATTAACCAAAAGACACGGATTTATTGTCCATATTATGTGGTTTATTGATTATGTACTCAGTTCCAGCATTGATATAAACAAAAATACATGGATTTATTGTTAATATTATGTGGTTTATTGATTATGCATACATGCGTGAATCTTTTATTGTTATACCTCAATGCATGTGTTGGCTTATATGGGCCTGACCCAGGTTTGAAAGAGTTATTTATCCAAACAAATCCCACAGCTACCGGCCCTTTCGACAATAGCCCACAAAGCGCAGACTAAGGTCTCACCCGAGGTAGCAGGGGAGGGTGCTAAAACCAGGTTTCCACACCCTTGGGATGTCAATATGTGTTCTGGAGACTTCATGCACCATTATGCAGCCTCGCTGCTCTGTTTCCGCACAAATCTGACACAGGGTTATGTTTTACTATTACTTACTTAATGGTTTGTTAAAGATCAGATCTACTTATGGGAGGTTTTAAACAAACATTTAATCAAGATGACCAGTGCGCGCACTTAACGGAGATACAGATTTTTATTAACCCATAACATAAGCATGCACATAAATAATCAATAGAAACATCAATCATCAATCAACCAGATCTGCAACAGCTCAGATTAACACCGAGTTTCAAAATCAACTTATCTTTATTTCCTCTTTATCCCCGATACTTCCAAATCTACCCTCCACACTCAACTGTAGGGGTCCGCACACACAGTTGTGGACTCTACCAGGCCTCTGCGCACACAACTGCAGAACCTCTATCCAATACCCAATACCCTCGACTTGGACTTACAGATGCTTCAAGACTTTTCTTCTTAAAAACCCATTACATAACAGATCCACAATTACATAACAAAAGTTGCCTTCTACCCATAGAGCCTCGCTCTATTTATACCTTCATATGCTCCACGGACCAACTTACTTCCTATTATTCTATATTATTTCTTGGGTAGACAACCCTTTGACTCGACTTATTTACAATTCATGCTTCATGCACTTCGCGGAGTCTTTACCATATCATTCCCAAAATTTCGGACTTTGAACCCCAAAACTGTTGCGCGGGCCCTATGCTACCCAACAGTCACACAACACAATCATCATGACTCATCCTGAGTCACTCGGTTGGTGTGACAATCTTCCCGCGGAGGTCAGACAACAATTTTTGTGCTTTGCTGGTACTTGTAGCAAACTCATCCGCAATCTGTTGTGTTCATGCAACGCAGGCCGCCGACACATCAGTCGTTGTCGAAGCTTCTTCATCAGGTGCATAATCTGCCTGCATGTGTGCCACCTTACAGTCAATGGCGGTGGAAACCATGAACACCTCATCAATCCATGGTTGGAGACGTTCTCTGATCACTTCTACTTTTTGGCGGCCAGCATCAGCTTGGATTTTCAGGGCCTGCACCTCCTTCATCTTAGCCAAGCATTACGTAATCACAACTATCTGCGCGGTCCCTGTGATATCATTGTATGCTTGTTGGAGCTCTCTTGCCTCAGTTTCCAATCGTTGTAGGGTAGGATCTTCTTGGAGTGAAGTGAGCGTGAGAAGCACTTGCGTCAACAAGTCACTGCATTCTTCATGGATCGTGTGATATTTTCCCATCCGGAGCTAATGATGCTCTTGTGTTGCTCGATGAGCTCCGGGGGCATGGAAGGTTGTGCCTGTAGTTTTAGCTCAACAATCTGCAAACTGAGCTCCACTTGAATCTTTGCAGCCTCCTCCTTTGTGGCACGGAACCCACTAGCCAGCTTGTCGATTCGTACGTCAACAGGCAGTCGGGCCCAATGGGCTCGCGAACATGCTTCCCCCACTAGTTGCTCCACTTGTTGACTTTGTGCAATGGCTTGGTCCCATTGCAGGCTCAACTATTCGATATTAATTCTCTATTCGTTGAGCATCTGTGCCATGTGCCTCTCTGGCGTGGAGCTCCATCATGGCATTGTCCTAGAGCTAGTACAAATTTTCATGTGAGAGGGCAGCCAAATTGAGTCCCATTCCTCCTACCATAGCTCAGTCATCCTCATTTTCTATTATCAAGGCTCCTGCTGGAATCGTGATAGTGTGAGCTAGTTGGACCTTCAGTAATTGCTTGGTGGCTAGTATTCCTATAACATCATGGGTAGCGGTGGTTCCTGTGTGCGATGTTCATGTGCTCAGTCCTTGTAGCTACACACAGAGCTCCCCCAACACAATCTGGTGCTCTACTATGGCGTCGTCGAGTGCATCCCGAGTAGCTTCACGAACGGTGTCCCCTAGGTCACCCTTGGTCAAGGTGGTCAGTTTTCCGTCCTATTTAGATGCCTTGGTCTTCTTCCGTGGCTTCATCCGTTCTGTTGGTGTCGACTGCTTTAGGGGTGCACTCGTGGTGGTTGACAATGTTCCTTCCATCCCTATCTTTGTGGCCATCTACATGGGTACCTTATGACTACCGTTGTACTTTGTCGACGAAACTCCTCCTACTGGTGCTTTTGAAGTCTACGTGGCCTTTGGGGCTACCCGAACCTCTGCAGTGTGTTTTTCATTTCACTTTCGTTATGCTGCATGCTTAGCTACGTCCTTCTACTTTCAGATAGCAGCCTCATTGTGCCCCACTGCCTCTGGTCCACACCATGCCGGTGGCCAAGTATCCAATACGGCGTCGATAGCTTCATCAATGTCAAGGAACGGGAATGTGGTCCATGTCTAGTCGGGGTCCTTGCGCGCCCATATGTAGACAAAGTGCATGTCCGCCTTAAACTCCACAATATGCTTCACACTTTCATAGATTTTAGTGGACAGGCGGGGTTGCTCGTTAATCCATTGTTGCACACTTGCATCCATTAGTATCCAAAATATCTTAATGCCTATAATTCTTTCAGTGTCCCTTGTCGCCCAAAGGGAAGTGTATCTGGTGGCTTTGGGCCAATCTGGGTCCAAGGTGGGGAACTGGTTGTCTTCAGGTAACTCAGTGGTAACCAGCACAATGGACAGCAGCAGCCACGCATAATGAAAGGTTTTTCCCTCCTCTTGGACCTCTTGTCAGTTGGTTAGGAACTCTTCACAAAGGAATTGCGACCAATTGAACCATTCTCCGGCTGCGCATTCCTCCACGAGCGCAATGACTATGGCTGGAACCTTGGTGTCGCGACATTTCCGTATTACTTTCCCAGCCAGCAACTGGGTAGCAACGTGAACAGCCTTATCTGAGATACTATCAATCACGTACCCTCGCTGCCCCTTCTCAAGCTTATATTTCGTTTTAAGGGATTCTATCATTTCAACATTGCCACTCTTATCGACAATTTCCCTAGGGTCTCTCCTTTCGCAAGGAAGCTGTGAGATCCTATGACCGAGTTCAATAGTGATGCGGACGGGTTTGTTTTTTACAATATTCCATCATGGACCAAATAGAGCAACTGCCTGATGACCAATATGGTGATAGGGGACCGGAGAAAGTGGGGGATGGATAAGAGACAGAGTAGCCTGGCCTTGTCCACCTTTCGCAACCACTCCTTTGGCTGCAAGATTGTAACTAGCCCTTCTACACTCTGCTCCATCAGTGCGCCAGTCGCCAAATGGGGAAATTTCGTTGTATCGGCCAAGTCCCAGTCTTCAAATTTCATTGTCGCAATCCGGCCAACTACCAAACTTTTAACTAGCACTCCTTTTGGAAGGGACGGGGTGACGAGTATATTATCAACTTTGTCCACATTGATAGGTACCTTAGCCTTCCCTTTGCTTGGGGAACATACTTGGGCCGGCGTACTGGCTGGATAGTATCCTCATCAAGGGTTATTTCTTTGATATATGTTGGAGAGCCCGCTTCCTCCCTGTTACTTTCAATTGTGATTGTTTTTCCCTTTTCTTCCATGGTGAGCTTGCGAAAGTGCAGATGTCACGGTGACCTTCTTACTGGTTCTCAAGTCTGGGAGTCCTTCTTGGTGTGCGATGTCCAGGGCGATTTAGGGAGCTCGGCTGCCTGCGGTGGGGGATTCTGTAGACTCCCTGTGATAGGGTTTCTTGTCCTAGGGAATGATTATCAGTACTCCTTTGGCAGTACCTGAAACCACAGGCTTTTCTCCCTTTGTTTGGCATTCCTCTTAGCCAGAAACTAGGGCATTCTAATCTTCAGTTGAGCAACCTTAGCATTGTGTCTCTTTTCTTCCGTATTATATATGGTTTCAAATTTAAAATTAGCTATTCGCCCTCATTGTGGCTCATTAATGTGATTTTAGCAGTTACCCTTATGCCTTAATTGCCTGCCACCTACTCCAAAGTGTCTTAACTGGGACATCTTATCATGAACAATACCTGCAACGATCGCTTTACATTCCTTCTCCACACAGTCACAGCTCCTGGTGTGCAGGTGCACCCTGTGTAGATGATCAACCATGTGTAGCTTTTCTGCAGCCTGTCTTATAGTCCCACACCCTCTTCCAACTGCGTGGAGTGCTACCTTCTACAGATAGTCAAGTGGTCGCATTGGTCATGTGAGCCTGCCGCCCCCTACTAACTCGATTTGCGAGCACCATTCGCATTCTAATGGCATATCGCGGTCCGTTTCTCTGTGTGCCCTAGGGTGCAGGTGCAACCATGCTAGCAGGGTCGCCTATTTTTTGACTAGTATAGGAGAGCCAGCCATGTTCGATTCCTTCACTAGATCTTTTGCGTAGCTCGTGGGGGTGACTTCTAATTGTAGTTTAGAAATTTCTTCATCCAGCCTCGCACTTTTTTCTCGGAGTCTGGCCCTCGTTTATTCTAACTTACATAGTTGTATTTTTCCACGCCAAATGGCTACCCAGAGCTACTGAATCCTTTCACGGATGTTGTTATGGTCAGGATGGACTGTAGAGGTACTAGTCGTGGAGAGAGTTCCCTGCCCAGCCCCACGAGCCCTTGTTCTGTGCAGCTCTGGTTGGGTTGATGGTCGTGCGATTTGTACCCGTACCCTTCATTGTTGATGGATGACCACTCTGTACCAACATGGCTACCACGCACGTCCTCCAATCCATACCTAGAACCGCCTCTTGCATCTCAGCATATGTTCCCTCCATCCGGGTGCACGCGGTGTGTCTTCCGACGCACCAAGCTACTCCTAAGCTACAATTAAGGTGCCCTACTTGACAAGCTACCCCTCATTCGTTGCATCGTTCTCCGCTAGTTGTTTCCTTTCTTCTATGGTCACACATCGCAATGTTCGAAGCATCACATTACAGTTAAGTGTTGTAACTTCCTGCAATCGTTTCTGCCATCACTCAGTCTCCTCATCTAAATCCGCTATGTAGGTTCTATCGCGCTCCCATGAGATTCTTCCATCATCTGTGGGACACATCTAATCCTGGTCTTGCACTATTATCTGATAGATGCAATCTAGTTCATCGTCACTCTCATCATCGCACACTGGTTTGGTGTAGCACTCTCCTTCCACTGGGTCCAATGGGACTACTACCCGCAGTGACTTCTTTTCGAACGTCATTCTCCGTCTCTTTAAGTTAATGATCATGTTCATGTTCGTGGCCCAATCAATTCTGAGCAATGCAGGGTAAGGATTACTGTCATCAACAATTTATATTACCTCGAAATCGGTCTACGTACTTACGCCTTCGATGTCCATGATCACCCCTTGCAAGCGGCCCAGCAATAAGATCTTTTTTTGGTTAGCCATCCTTAGTTTAATCGGCGACCATTGTAGTGTGAGCTTGCCCATGCGTTCCCATGTTCGCTTAGGTAACACATTCACATCTGACCCTAAGTCCAGGACGACCTAATCCATCTCGTATTCATCGATTTTCACTATCATTCTCATTTATCGTCCAGTGCACAGAGCATGTCTTCCTATTTTACGGACTACGCGCGGCTCGCCCGAGCTGGCGCACCTAGTGATCAGCTCTTGTAGTCCTTTAATGGCTTTACTATCACGCAACAGCTTCATGCAAGTTTCGAGAAAGGTAGTAATCATGTAGGGGTCCAATCCTGACTCCGTTTGGTCCCTCCTACCTGGAGTAGAGACTTCTGCAAAACTCGTCAACATCCCTTGTTCCGGCTCAAAGTCAAGTTCCTTTGTAGGTGCGTCATGCCTCTTCCCATCTTCTGTAAGCTCTTTCTGCATATCACCTCCTGTGGTTGTGTCGCTCCATAATACCATATTTATACTGTGGTCCGCTTCACATGGTTCCAATCGCATCATCTAGACATTTTGAGTTGGTGTAGGTTCTAACACTCCCTTCTCATGCATTCAGCAATTAACATTGGACAATCTACCATCTCATGATCAAACTATTCACAATAGGGGCAAGAGATCCTGGTCGGGTTAGTGCAGTCGCGAGCATAGTGTCCTGGACCTCCACAGCTATAGCAAATCAACTGTCCGTGGCCCCACATGAGCCCCATTCCTCTTCCTTGGCCGCATCCTTGAAATCATCCTTGCGCTTCAATCTACACTAAGTAAGCTGGGGTTCTTTCCCTCATTAAGTCATAACTTCGACACGTCCGCTCATCATGACCTACTGATCGACAAAAGTTGCAATACAACTATTGCAGGGTTTGGGTATACTTCTGCAATAGGTGACAGTGATTTTTTGCGTGATTTCCACCCACTTGACAAATTGTGCACCAAAGCACAAGTGTGGCACTCGGTCTTGCTTGTACCTCCATTTTTAATGGCATCAACCCCCCCCCATGCCAAATAGTTCACGAAGACAGGGCAGTGATCCTTATCATGCCCTTGACTCTTGCATTTAATACAGCCTACCTCCGCATGTGTCTTTGGTCAAGGCACCCTTTCTTGCTTCAAGCTTTGCATTTCTAAACACAGGTTTTGTAGTTGCACGTGGATTGGTTGAACTCCCAACCCTGGATCTGGTATTGGGGTTTCGTGCAACCTCATTGTTGTCTCCAGTGCTTCAGCATGGGTTGAGATCTTTTTTTGTGATAGAGTTGTCCTTAGATGTGGTGTCAATGACACCACAAACCATGCGCAGTGTTGCCCATCCATCAATGTCATGTTAGCCTCGTGAATAGTGCTTTTTAACCTCTGGTCCAGATCCCACAACGATTCACCAGGCAACATTGCAATCTCCTTGAACCCAATAACCAACTATGTTTCTGATTTTGGTCATCCAAACTCTTTGTTTAGTGCCTCCTCGATTGTTGTTATTCCCTCGTTCGGATGATCAGTTAAGTATTTTATGTACCACATCAACGCGCAGTCCTGAAATGCACTAACTAGGGTAGCCTTTTTTATGGTTTCATCTATTATGCCTTGAGCGTCCCATATAGACTTTATCACAAACCAAAACCGGCATGGTTCCTCATTTCCTATACCCTTAAATATCAGTAGCTTGACTGCACTCGCCATCCCAACTTTTGGTGGTAGGGGGGTGGGGGTGGTGTCGGTGTGGATGGATTTGATGTAGGTGATGTAGGTGGTGGCGTGGACAGAGGTGGTATCAGTGGGAAGTGCTCCTTAATCAACCGAACTACACTCCCTAGTGAGAACCTCGCGAACTCCTCCTCGCTCTCCCATGAGGTCGAAATCATGGGATTGTTCTCGACCCCTCCCGCTCCTCGGTAACCCCTTCTGCTCCACGTTACTCCAAACATCAAATAACGCACATAACCTATTTTTCATACAATAGAATCTTAATCCAAGTATTCAATGATTTGATATACTTACCCCGCGGTCCTTAGAGAAATCTCCCTTCCACTTCACTATAAATCACAGTTGTATCTATCGCGAACTCAGTGATAAATCGTCCTATTATCCGATCTAGCTAATTATCTATTACACGTGTGATTTTATCTTCGATGGCTTCTAGTCTGCGCACCAGTTCTGGGGTCCACACAATAGGCTGATCTAGTTTGCACCTTCCCACGTTGTCATCTAACTTCGCAATCCACTCGTACAACTCTATCGTAAATGTCGCAAAGAAGATCTCATGGATATCTATGTATATAGAACGGTCTAACCAATCTTCTTATGAAATCTGTGGGTTTCTGTTTTCCTAAACCACGAACTCATGGAGCTTCAGATCCCACCACTCTTCAAGCTCTTTCTTTGTAGGGTTCCAGTGTTCCCACATCAGACACCCCTTAGGCAGATCCTGATCCCGGCAATGGAACCATTTGTTGGCTTATATGGGCCTGACCCAGGTTTAGAAGAGTTATTTAGCCAAACAAACCCCGCAGCTACTAGCCCTTTCAGCAACAGCTCGCGGAGCACTGACTGAGGTCTCACTCGAGGTAGCAGGGGAGAGTGTTGGAACCAAGTTTCCACACCCTTGGGATGTCTAGATGTGGTCTGGAGGCTTCGCGCACCATTCTGCAGCCTCGCGCTGCTCTGTTTCCGCGCAGATCCGACACACGGCTAAGTTTCACTATTACTTACATAATGGTTTATTAGAGATCAGATATACTTATGAGAGGTTTTAAACAAACATTTAATCAAGATGACCATTGCATGCACTTAACAGAGATACATATTTGTATTAACCCAGAACATAAGCATGCGCATAAAGAATCAATAGAAACATCAATCATCAATCAACCAGATCTACAACAGCTCATATTAACATCGAGTTTCAAAATAAACTTATCTTTATTTCCTCTTTATCCTTGATACATCCAAATCTACCCTACGCACTCAGCTGCAGGGGTCTGCGCACACAATTGCAGACTCTACCAGGTCTCTGAACACACAGCTACAGAGCCTCTATCCACTACCCAATATCCTTGACTTGGACTTATAGATGCTTCAAGACTTTTCTTCTTAAAAACCCATTACATAACCAACCACAATTACATACCAAAAGCTGCCTTCTACCCATATAGCCTCGCTCTATTTATACCTTCCTATGGTCCACAGACTGACTTACTTCCTATTATTCTATATTATTTATTGGGAAGACAACCCTTTGACTCGACTTATTTACAATTCGTTCTCCACTCACTTCACAAAGTCTTTACCATATCTTTCCAAAATTTTGGACTTTGAACCCTGAAACTGTTGCACGGGCCCTCTGCTACCCAACAGCATGTCTCTGTTATTTACTGTTATTTTTCCATTAGGAACATTACAGTGGTATCAGAGCATGATCTTGGCTAGTTGGGGAAGCTAGACAGATCATGGAGGTGTAGGCATGCATGCACAATGATGGGTGAAACTATCGACATTCTAATGACACAAAAAGGGATTACACCGGGAATCATGGAGGATATTTTTAGAAACAATGAGTCGCCTAGATAGGGTGGTCAAGCATAAGCTCTAAAAGAGTTGCTAAGTAAAAATAGGGCCATGATAGAGATGATAAAACAAATGATGGGAATGAAATTATAGAACCAGTAAGGTCAACTCAACCATGGAGAATGTGGTTCTCTGACAGGGAAGGGAATCCATGCTCATTCATGCATAACTCAACAGAATAACACCCATACATATAGTCAGACTAGTCATCCTACCATTCCTCATTTTCTATATGAACCTAAGAGGAAGGGAGATCTTGACATCTTTGCAGATTTGAAAAGGTATTTGTTAGAAGGGATTGATGAGTATGATGCTCTATCATTTGGAGATTTTTTTCATTTGAAGGAGAAGCATAGATCAGGAGTTGGATCTTCATATAGAGGGGGACAGTCAGAGGATGAGATATGGAGAGACCTCCGAAGGAGGAACTTTGGCTTTATAGGTCAAGAGTTGTGGGCCCCATGGCACAAGTACACCAAGGGAAAGGCCTACTTCATGGAGGTGATTCCTAACATCAAGCATGAGGAGTTTGAGCAAGAGGCAGAGGACACTGGTGGTTGCAAGGAGGACATAAATCAACTTAGCATGACTCTAGAGTCACCGCTATTAGAGAGCACATGGATGGCACAGGATGAGACAATAGCAGAGAGAGTGGAGCACATACCCGTAGGAACACCCATTGGCAAGATGCTAACAGGCACATAGGCATCCAAATCCATGACAGATTTTCCAAATGGCAGCCACATACAGTTGGCTAGTGAGGATGATTTGCATGATGGGTTGTCTATGGAGGAACAATTGGAGGCTCAAGTTGATCCCATGAATGAGGAGGATGACCAACCATTTTTGGGGCTATCCATTGACCAGGGACAAAGAAGAGAGCACATGTTGGGACTTTAGCACAATTCACTTTAGAGGCACATTGACAGGGCTTTCAACATTTTTAGCTCACCTATATGCACTAGACAGAGAGTGGCAGCATTGTCTAGACCAATCATAGGGGGATGACCAGGTTATCAGGAGTGAGTGACTTGAGCTGAGTATGGCACAGTTTTAGCATGGAGGTATTGGTTCGTACATAGGATACTGTATATTTGATCCCTCCTTTGGGATTGGACAGTGAGAGGTATTGAGATGGTATCCAATGGAGTAGGCTAGTTGGTTGGATACATCCATGGCCATAGTTTAGTAGAGGTCATGGATTACCATAGGCGCTTGAGGGCTAGACCATTTTTGGGATTTGGGTGGGACTTCCCATCACAACATAGACTCTGTAGGTAATGGTAGTAGTTGCATGATGAATCTAGTGGTTGGATGCACTCGCATTTTCAGATATCCAGTAGAGCCCCGGAAAACACCAGTGACAGGATGGTTTGACAGGGAAGCAAGAAGATTCCATAAGTTGCCTTGGCATATTGATTGTGCACATGGTCACAAGGTGATTAACCTACTCTAGAAAGAGTTGGTAGGAGGATGTGGCATCGACAGGCCACCGGACAGGGCATTTCATGGAGGCAATTCTCTCTCATTGGTATATTGGACATAAGATCTACTAAGGATAGGAACAACAATTCGTTAGCATGTGAGGAGTTAGGTCGATCATGTCTATCAAGATAGGAAAGGAGATGTAGCTCACATCATGGAGGGTTTACTTGTAGAGTGGTGGATGCATTGGTGCATATGGGATGCCATATGGTATAAAGTAGTACAATAGTGAGCATTGGTATCCAGTGGTGCAAGGAGTTGCACCACAGAGTTCAGTGCTATGCAAAGGAGTGTATGGGCATGTGTTGGTGTACAATAGAGCGTGATGATGCACAACATATTGCTGGAGTGTTACCTCCAGAGGGATCTCTTAAGAGGGACAACCGGCATCCTGTTGGGTTTGGCACTCCCAGGTTTGGAGAGCAGGTTAGTCACAGGGTTGACCATAAGCTTCCATACAATTTCTTGGATATACCCATTGGAGCCCACACATTTATCAATCTCCAACATTGTGCATTGATACAAGGAACTTGGGTATTGTCACTTGATTCTCTCATCACGAGTAATAGAAATCGAGGGGTTCATCTGAGATAGTTAGACGAAACACAGTGCACTTGTTGGAGGCTTTCCAATTGTGGCATATGGTCAAGGCACGAGTTGGCAGGTGCAGCCTTGGGGATGGTCTGATCTTCTACAGATAAAGCATGTGCTCCACCCTTGAGCCTACTCTTAGGGAGATGCATGACACCTTTTGGGCGAGGCATTCTAAGATACCTTAGAAGCATATACAGTAGTTAGTGGACCCTTCTTGCAGGTGGATGTTTAGACTCCAGGCAGTATTAGGAAATGCCTATAGGAGGCAGGATAGCAGATCTCGCAGTGCGGTATGGTAGATGCAGAGTAGTCTTGCACACACTAAATTGATTCATGATGTATGGATTCCATATATTGATTACATGCGAGGACCCAAGATGGGGTACGAATTGGTGTGATTAGTTGTCAGGACTATGCTACAGTCGATATGGCTATGGAATTTGGCGATTTGGTTGGTTGATTGGTCACTTTTTTTCACGGTGAGTAGGATCAAGGCAGAGAGTGGCCTAGCTCACTCTTGGTTTGACATATGGGGGAGTATTAAGGCCTTCGTCACATGGCAGGGTCGATTTTCCTTCTCATTGCTCTGAATCAGGGTTAGTGTTGGATGGGTAGGCCTTGACATCGTGCAAATTCATGGGCCAGATGTGTTGGGACTGCATAGATATTTTTCCATTAGGTTCTAGGAGAGGAAGATACAGCTTGCACATGATGGGAAGAAAATCATGATCAGAGTGGCATAGCGACAACATGTTGGTGCCTTTTGAGACTAGCATAGGGTTCGGCAGTTCAACTACCATTAGGGATGAGTTGGTTTTTATAGGGAAAGATCATTCAAATCTTCTATTAGGTTTCAGTGATTCACTTATGACATGGGGGGCTTCACCATTATGGTAGGATGTTTTGCAAGAGGAGGTTAGGTCATTTTGGGACCCTGGTGACATAGGATTTATTCATGTGATGGTGGCGCAACAGTGAGTGGTTTAGTGGCACATTTGGGACCCTAGCATTAGCTCAGCTAACCTGTGGATCAGTAGCATGTAGTGATATTGCTTGAGGACAAGCAATTATTAGCGGGGAGGACTACATTAGAGAAATTTTGAGGTCTAAAATGGAGCTCCTAAGGAAAATTATAAAACAATAGTGGGACTAATAAAATAAGATTAGATTACATTATCAAATTTTGGAGTGACAAAAGAAAAAACTAATTTTTCAACTTGTATTTTCAACTTATCTTCCTACGATTTTACTCAAATTTCGATTGGGAGCACTTGTTGGATGTAGAATTTAATTTCGCATCCAAGGAATACCCATGTTGAATATTTTTTATGGATCCTGCTACACAAAAAATGAGAAATACATGAAAAAGCGTGATTGCAATCATGTTTTTCATGTATTTCTCATTCTTTGTACAGTGGGCCCCATTGAAAGTACTCAACATGGGTACTCCTTAAATGAAAAATTAAATTCCACATCTAATGAGTACTTCTACTCAAAATTTGAGTAAAACCATAGCGAGACAAGTTGAAAAAAAAAATATTTTTTTCATTTTTTTTTTTTTTATCATTTTACATTTTTACTGCAAAAATGGTGAATCATTCCCCATGGTTGACATCATCATCTTCAATTCTATCAGTTTTTATAAAGTTGATTTTGGTTGTACTCTTTTGTTTTGAGGCCCATTTTTTACCTCGAAATTTCTCTAATGTCATGTCCCCAATTTTGTGCATGCTAAAATCACTAAGGAGTTTTGCTAATTTTTTATAATATTAAAAAAAGGGGAAAATATTATTTTGTGAGAAAAGACAAAAATCATTATTTTAATGGAATGGCAGAAGAGTAATACTTTTTAAGAAATGGAAGAAAAATATTATTTTAATGGAGATTGGCGGCAAATTATTATTTTATTAAAATGAAGGAAAATGTCACTTAGTGGAAAATGACCCCACCAATAAAATAATAATTAAAAAGTGAGTCTAAAAGCATGGGGAGAAATTATAAAAAGAGGATGGACTCATTTGTTGATCAACTTTTGTCTATCACATTTCACCTTTCATCTTCTCTTGGGCTTGTTTAGCACAAGAAGGAAATTGTTGTTTAGCACAGGAATTCCAAGCGGAAATTACACCCAATTCGGAGAACTTCGAGTTTCTCCCTAGTGAAGAAGTTTGAGAGTGCAAATTCAGGGCTTCCCTTGAGCTTATTGCAGGTGAATTGATAGATTTGTGCATTCCCTGGCCGCAAAGGGGTTCTTGGTACATCTTTTGGAGCAGTAGTTGTGGGTTATAGATTCTGAGCTTTTGGAGAGAGTTTCCCCTTGGCTCTGGCAGGAGTTTGTTGGCATTTTGCAAGACAAAGATTGAGGGGACTATTTGAGCCAAATTTATCTATTTTTGGTAGCACACAAAGGTTATTAGGTAGAATTTGTGCAAAGGTTTAGGGCTAGAAATTTAACTGGATTTTAGCTGGGAATTGGATCTATTTCCAGAGGAGATTTTTAGCTATTTTCGGAGGTGGATTTGGATCATTTCCTAAGGTGATTTCCTATTGGACATGGAACTAGGTAGTCTGGGATTTTTGCACTATTTGGGGCTTTCTGAGTCAACTGGAATTAACCCAAGATTTTTCTAGGTTTGGTAGATTTGGGTGAGAGAAGCCTCCAATTAATTTTGCAGAATTTTTGGAGCATATTTGAGGGCATAAACCACTATTCACCTCCAACCGCAGCAATAGAATTTATGGGCAGTGCATATTACTAGTTTGATTCCATTCCGAGTTTGCATGCTTGTAGAAGCAAGCCCAAAGTCCATCATTCCACTCTATTCGTACTCAATTCTAGCATTGATATTAATAGAATGGCTTAGATTTACTAATATTTTGTGGTTTATTGATTATGCATGTGTGAATTTCTTATTGTTGTAGCTTCGTGCATGTCTCCGTTATTTACTGTTATTTTCCATTAAGAACATTACACAAATCAACCTCAAGATTACACTAGGTTATATTCATGGGATTCTCTTCTAATTTATCAATGTAACAATCATAGAAATCCTAAAGACTATTTCATAACAATGAAAGGAAAGCCTCATGAGGCTGAAGAAGAAGCATAATGAAAGACCTACATTAGAGAGAATTATGAATGAAAGCAAAAAGAGACCATTTTATTTGCATGAAGTTTACACCCCTCTTCTAAAGAATGAGACACTTCGCAAAATTGATGCAAATGCTTTTAAGAAAGCATGGGAAAAAAGGTACTACTTTCCACTTACATTATATTATTATTGAGACGATAACTCATCTTTTCAATGCTTTTAGCAATTCAACATTGACTTTTCTTATTTGATTTTTCAAAGGGAAAAATGTCTAAAAGGAGAAGATGCATTGCATTCCTAACCACAACATTCATATTAAGTATTGCATTTGATGTAATTTGGTTATTTGTTTATAATTCTTGTTTTTATTAGAAATTTAGTCACCTTTCAAATACTTTCAACACTTTAAACAGAATATTGATTTCCTTTCTAACTTGCTACTTAATATTTTACCTTTACACATTGAAAATTTTCCAGTCACATTCACCCCCGAACTCACCTTCATTTCTCTTCCCATGGAATTTGCATATTAATAATCAAATTTTCATTGTGGTGTATACTGTAAGTATGTTGAAATTACCTTCTATCTATTAGGTATCTAAAACCTTCTCGAACAATGACATTGATGTAAAGCTGAAAAGTTAAAAGTTACAACATATATTCTTGGCATAAGGGAACGTGTTGTCAGCATTATCATGACTTATTTTTAATGGTCGGCAATGCAGAGAAGTAGATACCTGAGCACGTGGTTGTTTCCCAGCCTGTTGTTTCTTCAAATTATTACGGGATTGATTTGATCAACTTGATTTTTATTGTGGGCATTAATTTGAAACTTTTGTCATACTTTATTTTATTTTATTTTTTTTCTTCACTTCTTTTATCTGATTTTTCTCGGAATTTTTTATATTGGAAACCATCATTCTATTGATATTAATAGAGCAATCATATTTATATAATATTATATATGTTTTAATTTTTTAATTAAATTTTTATATAAATATTAAATATTAAATATCTCTACGTAATAAGAATTTTCTTTATCTTAAAATAAATTTTAAATTAAAATTTCATTGAAATGGTTGCCTCCTCTAAATACAAATAGTAATTTTCTCTCTCTTTATACATCTTATTGAGTTATCAATATAGCTAATTATAGTTCCTTGAAGACATCTTCCTTTATGGTTTAAATTTGAAGTTACATCCATTTTTTTTTAAGTTACATCCATTCTTGCATTTGCAAGAATTGCTATTATTTCTTTTCCTTTATTATTTAAATTTGAAGTTATATCCAAACTTGCATCCGCCAGAGTTGTTATTATTTCTTTGTTAATTTAAACTTACATGTGCTAACAAGTTATTATTATTCTTCTATTCTGGTTTAATAATTCCATTTAATTAAAAAAAATTACATATATACTTCTTATTCTAGTTTTCAATTTCAAAGATATATAATAATAAATAAATAAATAACAATACAATTAAAACAAGAAACAAAAGAGCAAAGCAACAAAATTAGAAGCAAGACAGTAAAGATTACTTGATTAAATATTAAGAGGACAGACTGTGTGAGACCACTTGAACCCTTAATTGTGTATGGTGTGCTTGGATCGAGATAGTTTATATGTTTTATATTTTAAAATATTTGGTTCACTTAAACCATTAGTTGACTGTGGCTTGATTTATGTGATTTATTTTTAAAATATTTGGCTTTTGAGTAGGCTCTTATTCGTGTAGTGTCAGCTTGAGTAGGCTTTCCACTTTTTTGAGTTTTTATTCTTATTGAGTCGTAATTCTTACTTTTATATATATATATATAATCTCAGTTTCTGGGCTTTTTAATATATTTTCGAGTTTTTAATATATTTTTAATAGTATAATGGTATTGAATAAATATTATTAATTATGGTAAAAAGTTATCAAAAATAAGATAATTATATTTATGTCCAATTATTGACCACAAGGAAAGTCAAAAGCACTATTGAGTACAATAATGCATATACAATGCGGGAGAATCAAATAGTCTTATTGAAAATACAATGCATGAATATAAAAGTACAATGCAAGGACATAAAAGATACAATATATAGAATGCCCTAGCAGAGAAGATCCAAGAGCTAATGGGTCTCAGGATCATACCCATCTCTCCTAACATCCGAGGTTGATTGAAGAACACTGAAGAAACTCCACAAAGTTTGTTGGCCCGATGAAATGTCAATGGAAAGTGTGGATTGTCCACTAAATCGTTGTCTGGGTGAGTTCGCTCACTGATGAGGTTTGGAACACCTAGTCCATCTCCGAAGAACAAATCTGAGATGGATTTGTTGTTGAAATATCGTGTGGCGGGGTGAGGTCCCATGGATCCTCACTGATCTAGAGTCCGGGTATGAACTAGTATCAAACGGTCTATTGGTGCCCCTGTCTGAAGGTAGTGCCCTGAAAAATGTCGTGATTCTTTGTGTGGGCTCTGGCCTGATGGAAGGTTGAAGAATATGCGCTCAGAACCTTAGAGCCTCCTACATATATAGGGCCAAACATCTTTGATCAATATACCTGAAAAAGTCGGGGAGGGTCTGAGAATCTCTAAAAAAGAGATAGTACCTTCTTCTGATCTTGTAGTAAACATGGCATCCAAAAATGAAGTACACCTCGGTCTCCACTTCCTGTAAATAACATACCTCATAGATTTTGTCCAGTCTATCAATCTAGTGGTCTGTCTATGCCCGAAGCCTATGAGAACCTACTATGAACTGGCCTAGAGGAATGCAAAGAAGTGCTTATCACAGAAGGCCATCTTTGGGCGCAACCCTCCCAGAGGATTGACCCATGTGACCTAGACGAACTGCCTATAGATGTCTTCCCTGATGATCTTGTTTAGCTCTTGTTTAGTAGGTAAAAAGTCACGAGGAGAATCGAAGGAATATCATAAAGGAGGGAGACGATCCAACTAAATGTGCACCGACTCCAAGATATTTGAAACTCTTGTAAACCAACATCTAGCCTGGCTCGATGGAGTAGAACGGGCAATAGTCTTAGAAGAGAAATATGCCAAGTAAGGATATCAATCCCTACTCTTTATCGAGTCTGCAAAGCCATGGACACGATGCAAGAATGAGACCAAACTGAAGACCATCTCAAGACGAAACGGTTCAGCTCAAAACTCTGCAAGGATGATGTGCTGAGGTACTATCTATTTGCATCTAATGATGCAGCGGAGAAGAAGAACCTGGACTCTCTCCATTGAAGCCGAATCTGACTCAAGTAAAGATAGTCCCCAAATCTCTGATCCATATAGAATAGTGGGATGGATCAAGGTGTCCATGAGGCTCATCTTGGATGAAATGTCCTGGACATGATGTCGAAAGCACTGTCTTTCAAGAAGGGCTAAGGATCCATATCCTTTGTTGATCTGACTTTGAAGCATTGATCACAAACTGAAGTAGGGACATGAGAATTGCATCACCAAGTAAGTATATGTGTTGGTGATCTCAACCTGCTCCCCTCTAAATAGGAAGTGAAGGTCTGAAGTTTTCTTCACCCCATTTAAGACCATAACCTTGGGTTTACCCAGGTTGACTATCAATTGTCGAAGATCGTAAAACAGAGCTAAGGCATCCAGCTACCTCTATAATCCTTCTAGATATGAGGAGAGGAGGACCACGTCATCAGTGAAGAGTAGAATAGATATCAAAACCTGGTGAAGAAGGTAGTCATCGGTGTCTTGGATATGCTCGTGTAGAAATGCCTACAACTCATCAATATAGATCCCAAACAAGGTAGGGGACAATGGACAACCCTGTTTAACCCAAATAGTGCTTTTGATGAAATCATACATCCCATAAGCCATGCGAAGATAACCAAGGACAGACTCATATAGGCGAGTAATAGTTGTCAAAAGGGTCGTTGAGATGTCAATATCTCTAAGTCTCTGGAGTAAGGCTTCCCTCGGAATAGAGTCAAAAATCTTTCTGAAAATCTATGAAACAATAGTATACTTTCAAAGAGCGGCGTCATGCCTCCTCAATCATGGCATAGAGGGTGAAGATGTGGTCAATGGTCTGATGAACTGGTCGAAAACCTGCCTGTCCCCTAGCTCTGAGTTGTCTTTGTTCAAGGTCACTAGAGAGCTTCCTATGTAGAACAATAGCATACAACTTCGAGAACGTGTGGTCCACCATGATCGTTCTATAGTTATTGGGATTTGAGCTAGAACCTGATTCATGAATCGGATGGTTGATGTGGTGTGACCATGCCGGTGGAAAACCTTCACAGACTACATGGTTGAAGAGATCAGCCAAGTAGCTAACAAAAGCACGAAAACAATGCTTAAAGAACTATGCTTGGTAGCCTTCCCCATCGGTTTCTTTGTTGTTGTTCATCACCCAAATGGCCTCTCTAATATCTTTGTTTGAGAATAGGTAACAGGAAGAGGGTGGGGAGGTAACATGAATTTGGCCCTGCCCGAAATATCATAAAGGTTGGAAGTGTGAGAGAACATGGATGTAGGGTCGAGATCAGATGGAATAGGGGAGCGTTGGGGAAGGATGGTATGCCAGAATTGTTTAGTGGAGTGGGAAAGGAAAGTAGAAAGTTCTCGTCTTCTATGATAGACAAAGAGTTATTTCTTGCAACAGAGTAGACGATGATAAGAAGCTTTGAGGTCAGGGTAGAAGGGTTGAGAGTGGGTGAAAGCATATCGAAGTTCTTTATGTAGTGTCTTACATTCATCATCGTACCATTTGTTCATGGGGCAAGATCCAACTTTTGGGGAGATGAAAGTGGAACGAGTGGAGTGGGGGAAGGATTTGAGTGTTGCTTCCCAAATGGAAAATGAAAGACAGGTGTATTTAGTTGAAGCAAAATCAAGCAAGGAGAACTGGGTCTTTGATGGGAGCATCTTGCATAGGGTAGAGAAGAAGATGTCAGGATCACCTTTGTCAAATCGAAAGGTGATTTGGGGTGGGCCATGAGTGGAAGGATGGGGAAAAGGGGAGGGTCAAACCGAAGAGAGAAGGAAAGAAGTGCATGATCAGAAAGGGGGATGGGGGAGAATGAGAGATGGCGAATAAAAGGGAGCAAGCTCTGGCTAGCGAGGACATAATCAACTACACTCGCAGCCCCACCCTATGGCCGACATGTGAAAAAAGAAAGAGTCTAGGAAACAGGGGAGAACATTTAAAATCAACAACTCTTGTGATTCCCCCAACTGCAATAGATGCTTACCATAAACTATAGTGGGCCCCAAAGCATCATCTGACATCCGGTAAAGCCCTATTGAATCTGGATCTATCCCCTGGGTACAAAACACATCCTTCGATCAATCATGGAGATGTATTCGAAGATCTCTAGTACGAGCATTGAATTCACCTAGGCGAATGACTTCCCCAACAACAAAGTACTGGGTGATGTCGGTGTACAATTCTATAAAGGGGTCCCCATTTGAGCCATTATGGATGGAAAATGGTGAAGAGGTTGGGAGAAAGTAGAAGATTTCAATGTAGATGTCCCTCGAAGTAGAGACTTTGATGCTAATCAGAATCCACATGAACCTGGAAAAATAATCTTCGGATACCAAAGATACCTTGTTATGCAGTGAGTCACTAGCCAAACAAGCAACTCCACCTGATCCTCTAACCCCTCCTGAGCTCCTCGTCTCCTGCTTGCAAACTGAGAACCAATGGTAACCTACAATATCTAGGAGAGGCTGAACAAGGCTCCCATGAGTTTCGATCACGAAGAGGATGTCCATTGATTTGAGAGTGTCATACAAGAGTCCTTGCGATGACCAGAAAGATACATTTCCATTCCAACAATGGATAGAAATTCTTTTACCCTGTTGTCTCCCCAAGCAGGCCCGTCATTTGGAACCTCCATTTTAGGGTTCCCAAGGAGTCATGAATGAATTCCCGAAGATTCCTAATAACTACCCATTGCCCTTCCTATCGTGCTGCCATAACTTGTTCTCTAGATTGTTTAAGTTCCACAACCTATGCTCAAATGAGGTTCTCATCCAAGAAAATCATGTTGGGAAGAGAAAACAACTTCCACTTAGCCTTAAGGGCACGGAGTCGATCGAATGCAGTCTGAAACCTCAGGAAGAGAGCGGAGTCGTAGCCCAACCAGGCTCTTTCCAAAGCTATATCGGGGAGGATAAGGCTATCCCAAAGGAACCTAGCCCCCACTTCCATAGGATCTGGAGAGGGGTGAGGTAAGGGAAGACATCTCACCTTGAGATTCAATTCTCTTGCCCGTCTTGTGCATTCTTCCACAAGTTTTTCTTTCACCACCTCCTCAATTGCTGCAAGAGGGGTAGGATTTTTATCCTTTGCCCGAACCACCTGTGCCCAAGAATTGATGTCTATCTCAGTTTCTTGTTTGAAGTTGGCCTATTGGGATTGGATTTCTTCCTGCTTGCTTTTAAGGTCGAGAATTTCTGCATGCAACGTATCATTGGGAGGATGGAGATTTTCCTACTCTTTGCTTTCATGTAATATCTTCTTAAGGGATAAATTACCCTCTTTCGCCTTTGAAACTCTAGTAGAGAGGGTGTGTATCCCTGAACAGAGCTTGTCGTTTTGAGTTTCCAGAAATTCCATTTTCCGTTGCATTTCTTTTACCTAGGTTGTCCAGAATGAGAAATCTGACACCGTGGCTTTTTCATGGACCCAAATTTCAAGTTGTACCCCTTGACTGTCAACCACTATTACTGCGGGTTCAGGAAAATTTGGGGGCTCTGACAGGATTTCAAGGAATTGGTTGATGTCCATGTCTAAGTCCATTAGATATCCTATAAAAATACAGCACATACAAGAACTGTTACTTCAGTTGTTATATAGTGGATTCGTGGTATTTATCAAACATTGGTAAATTTTTATTCCAGAATGAACAAATTGGGAACAACCCATACTGGAATTCTAATCATCCTCAAGTTAGCAGAAGTGTTGCCTTGTTTGTTTCTCATGGTTGTTCATGCATGGACCCTTCTCACAAACTTGTATCAACCACCTTTTTCTATCAAAATAAGTTTTATGGTGTTTGGACAGAAAAAAGAATATGGGATAGATGTTTTCTTTTTAACAAATATTTGGTCCTAATTGGAGAAAGAAATATCTAAACTATGATAGGTTGGCTTACTTTGTGCACATTTATGACAAGGTATGGAACGTACTACGCATAGATTGAACATGTTTTAGGGTTCCAAAAGGGAATTTCATTTACTTGCTCCAAAAGACCAAATAATGTCATTTGGTCAAATCAGTGCCCAATTGTTTCCACCATCCATATTAGTCAAGTACATGGTGTTTTTCTCCTTTGAACATGATATTTATGTGCTTTGGTTTAAAATGTATGGAACTTGGCTCCTTGTTCCGAAGCTAAAAGAAGGTGCATTTTATAATGATAGGTTGTGATTCATAGAACCATCAAATTTATTTGTGGTTGGGCCAAACTGACTGTGCACAACCAAAAGTGCAATTTAACACACTGTAAATAGTGACTAGAGGAGGCCAAAACTCTTTCTTGAAGAGGATTTATTCAATTCAATGCTTCCAGAAAACACTGCCAAGTTTGAACACTTCAGTTCAAGTTTGGTTTATGATGATTATGTTTGGCTTGAGGTCTACTTTTGTTGATGAGGTTCACTCTTGGTATATACATATATATGAAATATAACATAAAATTGTGAGAAAAATAAATATTTTATTAACATTCGCTCTTGGCATATACATATATATGAAATATAACATAAAATTGTGAGAACAAAAAATATTTTATGGTTATCTGGTTGATCATGCCAATAGTATTAAATATTAAACCATGCATGTCTACGTATGAACTAATTCAGACTATGAAACTGCAGGTGGTTCATTAAATCTATTAAAAAAAAAATTGCTACAATAAATTATAAATTATAAGAAAGTTTGAGTGTGACGACTATGACTTGAGTTATGGAATTGCACAATGGCCATAATGTTTAATAAAATTTACTGAACTTCAAGATTTTGCTTAGATTTGCTAAATTTCAAACCTCAATTTTGAAGTTTCATAAAACTTGTGACATATCTTTGGATTCAATGGAAAAACAAGATCACATGGCCATAAGTGAGTTCCTACTAAAGTTTCAGTGATGGAAATAGCTATGATGATAAAGGAAATTTCCAAGCCTCAAGGTGGCACTACTTTCTACTCTAATAAACTGAAAATTGGATTGTCTTAAGTACTGGTGTATTGACTACAACCACCTTCTAAAAAAATTTGTTATGAAACCAGCTCACAAAAAGATAGAAAATATAGATCAACGCCTTAGAATTTAGCCTCTTCGAGGGGGCAACCTCCTTTACATTACACAAATGAATGATTCTTTGATGATTCAAATGACTAAACCTCCTTTCTATATATAGGAGTCTAAGGAGTCATAATATAACCCAGCCGACCTAACAATAATAATATAAATCCATAAAAATAACAATAGAGGGATTCTATGGGGCACAGTAATAACAATATGGGGACAATAGGGGCACAACAATATTAATAAGGGGTATAACTACAATAGTAATGGGGTAATCACTAGTATTATAGGGACCCAACATGCCCCTCTCCTTCAAAAAAATGTTCTCCTCAACGCTTGAGTAGTTCTGGATACTTCTGCATAAATTCTCATCCTCCCATGTGGAATCTTCAACGGATAAGTTCTTCCACTTGATAAGATACTCCGAAATTGATCATTTCGTAGCAGTCGAGTTCTTATTTCTGTGACTGCTTCCGGTTCCAATATAATTTTTCCTTCCTCGTCAAGTTCTAGAAATATTGTTTGAACTGGGAGCTTGTTTCCTATAACCTTCTTTAAACATGAAACATGGAAAACAGGGTGCACTCGAGAAGCTGCAGGAAGCTCCAATTTGTATGCCATAGTACCAATCTTTTGCAACACCTTGTACGAACCATAATACTTTGGTGATAATTTATTATCCTTCTTAGCGTGCTTGAGGGACATTTGTTTATATGGTTGTAGTCGTAGGAATAACCAATCATCTACATCAAAACTTCTTTCATTGTGATGTTGATCTGCCTATTGTTTCATTCTATTCTGCGCCAACACGAGGTTATCCTTTAAGAGTTGGAGGACTTGTTGTTGAAGCTCGATGTGATGTTCCACTGCTTGAACCTTATAATTTCTCTTAAAGATGATGTGATGGATGGTGGCTGATATCCATAAAGTGCCATAAATGGGGTCATTTTTGTTGTTGTATGGAAGGAAGTGTTATACCACCATTCAACCAAAGGCAACCATTTGACCCATTGTGTTTTTTTATTAGATACAAAGAAACGAAGATATCCTTCCAAACATTTGTTTACTATCTCAATTTTCCCATCAGATTGAGGATGATAAGATGATCTATGAACTAACTGAGTACCGAGACAAGAAAATAATTTTGTCTAAAAATTTCCAGCGAAAATGGGATCTCTGTCACTTACAATAATCTTTGGGTTTCCATGTAGCTTTTGAATTGTTTCCA
>APFE030041944.1:3440-29696 GCA_000404065.3 Pinus taeda
CCTTTGAATTCCTTCAAAATAATTTTCAAACCAATCTTAAGCAAAAATTTAAAAGAATCTACACACCTTTTTTCACTTTGTAGGAGCTTGATATTGCCTCTGATGTATCTTTGTACATTCAAATCATCCAGTTCTGAAAGTGTGACTTATAGTAGTCCTCTATGTCCTCTTTCCAATGCTACCAATCTGATCCAAATTGGATTCTCCAAGGAAGAGTTATGCAAAATCTCCCACAGTGACCTGATTTTAGACTAGTTCAGTAAAGTGACCTTGTACGACGTGCCGTGAGTGACTGTTTTGACCTTTGGCTCTGAAAAATATACAAAAGAAACTAAAGTCCATCCTCTTTTGATACCTTCTTACAAAATTTCAATCCGATGCTCAGAGAGAAAGTTATGACAATTTTCCCCAGGTCACCTGTTTGGAATGTAATTCAGGAGTCTGCAAAAAGCTCTGAAATTCGGACCCGAGCTTCAGCGTGAAGTCTTCTCAAATGGGTTTTTTTTTAGCTTCTGAAACGTCGCAGAAATTTTTTTTACAGCAAAAATGCCACGATGACCTGTTTGGAGCAGCGAAACCCTAGAATCCAAGGCTTTGATACCAAATGTTATGAAACCAGCTCACGAAAAAGATAGAAAAGATAGATCAACGCCTTAAAATTCAGCCTCTTCGAGGGGGAAACTTCCTTTACATTACATAAATGAAAAATTGTTGGATGATACAAATGACAAAACCTACTCTCTATATATAAGAGTCTAAGGAGTCACAATATAACCCAGTCGACCTAACAATAATAATATAAAGCCACAAAAATAACAATAGAGGGATTCTATGGGGCACGGTAATAACAATATGGTGATAACAGGGGCAGAACAATATTAATAAGGGGTTACAATTACAATAGTAATGGGGTAATCACTAGTATTATAGGGACCCAACAACTTTTGACTTTGACTTTTGCCTGCTATTGAGAGAAAGAAGATGTGCCACTCTAGCTAAAATGAAAAATGCAGCCTTAGAGGTGGAATCCAATATCATGGTTGTAGAAAAGATCAAAGGCCATGCTAATAGAAGGAGGCAGAGAGGTGAGGCTTCTTTTTCCTCTGTTTCATCTTCAGAGCCCAAAATAGACAAAATGACTAAAATGATAGAGTCATTAGCTACTGAAATATCGAAACTTAAGGTTGAGTAGAGTTCTAGGAAGGCAAGGCTTCCAAACACATTTGCTCCAAGAAATTCAAATCCATTCAGAAGAGCTAATGAACAATTGTAGATCATTCAAAGGGGTAAGGAAGCTGGTGAAGAACAAAGGGTTAAAGCTCCTTTCCAAAACATAGTCATGGAGGAAGAACAGCTGGACAAAGAGGATGACATTCATTGTATGGAAGATAAGGGCAGTGTTGCCTTTTTGACATTGGCTGCCAATGAAGAATCATTACTTTAGGACCAGACCAGTCAAGAATGGGAAAGAGAGGCCATTTTGCAAATTGATGAACAACAAAGATACAATCTGAGATCAAGAGCAAGCAATGTCAAGGAGAATCCTGTCCAAAGAACTGTTGTCCCAACAGAGCAGCAAATTAACAAACAGAAAAGACTAGTAGCTGACCCTATTATCCTCAAAGTGCCAGATCAAGAGGTAAGAGGCCCTTAAAAGTCCCCTTCCCCTTTCAGCTTTGAATCTGAAGTCCAGAAGTTAAAAATATCTGTACCTCTGATAAAACTTGTAATGAGTGAAGTCTTTAGGAATCCTATCCTTGATGCCCTTGAGCTGAAAGCCACACGAGCCTCCATTGACTTTGTCAATTTACAAGATGACAAACTTGCAATTGTGCTTAGCCCAATGACTGAACCAGTTGATGATACTTCTCCATCATTTTATGTCTCCTTGACCATTCATGACAAAATCCTCCACAACTGTCTGCTAGACACAGGGGCTAGCCACAATCTGATGCCCAAAGCTGCCATGGAAGAGCTAGGCCTTGATATCACTAGACCTTATCATGATTTGTTCTCTTTCGCTTCAAGGAAGGTGAAATGTCTGGCGTTGATCAAAGATCTAGCTATCACCCTAACTCAACTGTGCATGAAAAGCATGATGTTGGACATTGTGGTAGTAGATGTCCCCCCAAGTTTGGCATGCTGCTGTCCAGAGGGTGGATTAAGAGGCTGGGGGGAATATTACAAAATGATTTATCTTATGTCACAGTCCTAGTCTTTGGAGGAGAAAGCATAAGACTGTATAGGGGAGCCTAACTGTTCTATATCATTGGTGATGAGAAGAACCCCACTAATCATCCTATTTATGCTGTGTACACTGATTTTGGAGCTTGCATCCTCCAAATTGAAGAATCTTAGAAGGCCTCAATACAAATCAGGAAATCAGTAGGCCAGGATATGGAAGAAGAGGGAACACAAGCTTGGGATATGTTCTTTGATGTAGCTTGTCCAAAAGAAACTGTAGGAGCAGGAGTGGTGCTGGTGTCTCCAAAACAAGAAAGCACACATCTGTCTTTCAAGTTGACTTTCCAGGTCACAAAAAATATAGCAGAGTATGAGGCTTTGATATTGGGCTTAAACGCTACCAAAGACAGAGGAATCCGAAACATAAAGGTGTTTGGAGATGTTGATCTCATCATCCAGTAAGTGAACAAAACGTTCCAAGCAAGGCACTCAAGGCTGAAGGCATACAAAGATGAGGTATGGAGACTGAATGAATCTTTTGATAGTTTTTGTATCTCATATATCCCTAGAGTAAAAAATCAGCTCGTTGACTCCCTTGCTATGTCTGCTAGCATGTTCATCCTTACCATGCCTCCTAAGTTTGTCTATCAAGTCCAAGTAAAATATAAACTATCCTTGCTTGATAATGTCCAGCATTGGAAAGTTTTTGAGGATGATGATGAGTTAAATAGGTTTTTGCATGTCATTGATGAATTCTCTAAAATGAAAATTGACCAAGAGAATGAAGCCTTGGAAGAAAATCCCTTGCCCCAGCTTAGAAACAAAATTGGCCATGATGACATTGTTCAGTTGCCTAACAACCATATACCTAAAGGACTAGTGCCTCTTGAGAATTTGTTTGACCAGAATGATGTGCCTTATAAGTTTGCCCAAAAAGAAGACCAATCTACAGCCCATAGGCATAACATAGGGAGTCCAGGTCATCCAAGATATATAAACCTGTCCACCCATTTGTTTGCTGCCCAAACTGCTGAATATTGCACCTTAATGAAGCAATTTGCTGTTTTTTTTGCTTGGGAATATAGTGACCTGAAAACTTATGATAAAAAGATCATCGAGCATAAGATTCCCTTGGAGAAAGACACCATCCCTTTCAAGCAAAAGCTGAGACCAATAAATCCTTTGCTCCTTCCCCTGATTGAAAAAGAAATCAAGAATTTGTTGGCTGCCAAAATCATAGTCCCTCTGAGATATTCTAAGTGGGTAGCCAATTTGGTAGTGGTGAGGAAGAAAAGAGGAGAAATCAGGCTTTGCGTTGATTTCAGGAATCTGAGCAAATGCTCCAAGAAGGACAACTATCCCATGCCAAAGATGGAGCATTTGCTACAGAAAGTCTCAGGAGCCAAACTGATGTCTTTCCTGGATGGATTTTTTAGGATATAACCAAGTTGCTGTTCACCCAGATGACCAAGAAAACATTGCATTCACCACTCCTTGGGGCACTTTTATGTATTCCAAGATGCCTTTTGGGCTGATGAATGCTGGAGCAACCTTTCAGAGAGCTATGGATATAGCGTTTGTAGGAGAGAAGGATAAGTTTGTCCTTGTCTACCTAGATGATATAACAATATACTCCAATAGCCATCAAGACCATTTGTAGCACCTGAAGAAAGTGTTTCTGAAGTGCAGAAGGTTTGGGATATTGGTCAATCCTAAAAAGTCAAAGTTTTCTTTAGAAGAGGGCAAGCTGTTAGGATACATTGTCTCTGCTGCATGTGTCAAAATTGACCCAGAAAGAGTGAAAACAATATAGTCCTTGTCTCTCCCAAGATTGAAAAAGGACATCCAATCCTTTCTGGGAAAAATAAACTTTGAAGGAGGTTTATTCCTAATTTTGCAGAACTTGTAAAACACATCACCTCCATGCTAAAAAAGGGATCAGAAATCAAATGGATTGATGCAGCAAGAAGATCATTTGAAGCCATCAAAAGGGCCATTATGGAAGCTCCTACTTTGATCAGCCTAGACTATAGCAAGGAGTTCCATATATTTTCATTTGCTTCAGGTGACACCCTTGCAGCAGTTTTATTGCAAACATATGATGAAGGTTCAGAGCATCTAGTGGCATTCTTCAGCAAAACATTAAGGGATGAAGAACTAAGGTATGATATTATAGAAAAGCAGGCCTATGCTCTTATCAAATCTTTGAAATCTTTGAAAATATACATCCTGCATTCCAAGGTAATTGCATATGTACCCTCTGCTTCAGTAAAAGATGTCCTAACATAGCCATATGTGGATGGAAGAAGGAAAAAGTGGATTGCAAAGTTTATTGAATTCAACATAGAATTGAAGCCCACCAAACTTGTCAGAGGTTAGGGCCTTGCTAGACTAATGGCTGAAGAAAATTGTAGGATGTTGGACATAAATTGGATAAGCACAATTTGAGCAGATGGATAGACATAAGAAATAGTTGGACCAGGGCAGAACCAGTCATTCGCAGAAAACCTAGCTTCTTGTGAATGGTATTCTACAATAACTCAATTTTTGCTGAAGCTAGAAGTTCCTCCAGGCCTTAGTTCAAGCCAAGCCATGACTGTTAAGCTCAGAGTAGCCAAGTATTGCATTCATGAGAACCTGCTCTACTGGAGGGACCCCTCTGGAATTCTTTTGAGGTGTCTAGATAGAGAAAAATCCATGGAGGTCATGCATCAGTTTCATTCCAGCATTTGTGGAGGACATCACTACTGGAAAACCACAACCCACAAGATCCTCAGAGCTGGGTATTACTAGCCCACCTTATTTTCTGACGTATTTGCATTTGTGAAATCTTGTGACAGGTGCCAGAGATTTGAAGGAAAACAACAGTTGAAGTCCCTGCCCTCAAGGCCAATACATGCCAATGGCCCTTTTCAGCAGTGGAGTTTGGATTTCATAGGAGAAATTAACCCACATTCCAGTGGCCAGCACAGATGGATCTTAGTAGCCACTGAATACTTCACTAAATGGATTGATGCCATCCCTACCAGGAAAGTTGATCACCATTTGGTCATGAAATTTTTGATTGAAAACATTTTCACTAGGTTTGGCTGTCCACACAAATTAGTTACGGACAATGTAGTAGCCTTCAGAGCAAAAGAATTGGTGGATATGTGTGACTCAATGGGCATTAAGCTAGTTCTTTCCACCTCATACTACCCTCAAGGCAATGGCTTAGCAGAATCATCCAATAAGAGCTTGATAAGGATAATCAAAAAGCTATTGGAGGACAACAAAAAGAACTGGGATTCCATGCTCAAGTATGCATTGTGGGCTGATAGAGTGACTACCAAGAGATCCACAGGGAATTCTCCATTCAAGATGGTATATGGCACTGAGGCTATATTCCCAATTCAGTTAACCCTCCCTATGGCAAAGTTCTTGCAGGAAGGTCAAAATGAAGAAGATGACATGGCAAAAAGAATCAACGACCTAGCTGAAGTGCATCAAATCAGAGATCAATTAGTTGACAGGTCTGCAGCACATCAGAAGAGAATCAAGGAAGCCTTTGACAAAAAGGCAAAGATAGACAATTTTCAAGTTGGGGAATTTGTTCTTAAATGGGATGCACTCAAGGAGAAGACATGAAACCATGGGAAGTTTGATAATCTATGGACTGGGCCTTTTATCATTTCTCATATCTAGGGGAATAATACTTTCATACTGGAAAGTGTAGAAGGAGAGACAATTTTTGATGACCCAATTAATGGGCAATTTTTGAAAAAATATGTTGTTTAAGGTTTTCAAGCCTTAATGTTGTAAATATGTTGTTTTATCAGTTTTAGTGTAGACTTAATTTGACTCCATGCCCAATGGAACACTAGGAAATTTTGCTAATTTGGTTTTGTAGGAAAGGCATTGGTCTACAGTTCTTGAGACCTCGCAGGGAGGATCTCATGCCCAAAAGGAGACAGTGTTAGCTCCACTATATAACTATGATTTTTGAAGGTCAAAGATAAGCTTGAGTGGTCTAGTTATGCTAAAAAGAAGCCCACAACGGTCCTTATCCTTCGTTTTTCCTTTGCTCCGCTTACTCTCCATCACCTTTGTTTCTTCTGTTTTTCCTCTAAACCCAGCAAAACCCCTTTTTACTTTAAGCCCCGAACGCAAAGGCCTAAACCCTCATAAAAACCTCCAATATGCCCTTGCACGCTTGCTAAAACCATAATCATTTCCTGCCGTTGATTTCCTCCCACAGATCTAATGGCTCTTGTCGTGCCTGATAAAGCAACCTGTGCGATCATTTCCCCACCATCCGATCATCTCCGCCGAGATCCGACAGCATTCGCTCTCCCCACGCCCATAACCTGATCGAATGTTAGTGCACGATGAGAGCGGTTTTCCTCTCTCATCCACTACTACGTGTCGACCACTGAATGGGATCGCACGCCCCTGTCCTTTTACCGCTTCATGCCCGAAGGTCGTGCAAGCAATACCGTTTACCGCCCAACCTAACCGCCCGCCTGTTAAACTCCCTTGTAACTTCACTGCTCAATCACCGTTAGATCTTACCACCCAAGATCTAACAACCCAAAATCAGTCCACTTCCACATCATTCAACAGAGTTCGACGAGCCATCTCTTGCATCTATTCCCCCCGATCCGACGGTCATCCTTCCCTATCATCCCGACTGTCCGTTCGCCCATGCACTCCACGTCCTTTTACCACTCCATTTTCCTGACGAGGGGTGGTGACCAGAATGCCTGCACCAGTCGTAGTAAAGCTCCAACAACCATGTTTAACAGGTAGTATGGTTAAGGGAAAGAAAGTACAAGCGCGATCCTGTAACTGCGTTTACCAGTTATGGAGCTACACTGAGACGAACACTCCAACTACCTAAGAGGACAATACAACGCCTAAAAGGATTAGATTCACTCATTGAAGCAAGCAAGCATGTTCAAAGACCCCATTAGGCAGTTAAATGCAGTTGGTGGTTAATTATGACCCTTCCATACCTAAATGACTAAGCGCCTTTGTAATGAAAAATCTATAAATACCTAGAAACAAGATGTAATCAGGGTTGATGGTTGATGTTTTGATGTAAGGTTCAACTTCTGGAGACTGTGGATATTTTTCCACTTGCGGTATCTCGTCTTCGTTTTCAGCTAATACAAGCTTCTTTTGCTGTTAACTGCTCACTTTCCATTATCCTCTGTTCTAAGCTATGCCTGATATGCTGTATCCTTGATCTTTAAGGTTTAGCACTAGAAAGTTGTCATCCTATCTATGTGTTAGACTGTTGAATGTATCATTGAACAGGTTATCCAGGTTTCTTTCTATCTAGTGTCAGAAAGCTGTGATCCTATCTGTTTATTAGTAGAGTAGATTTACAGGCTTCTTACTGGTTGCAACCATCCATCACATGGTCCTATGCATCTGCTGGTGTGGTCAATATTCTCCATATTTACCTTATTTCTAAACTGTGAATAGTTTGTGGTCTAAAGCCTTGTAGTCTGGGGGTGTTCATGCATGTTTGGAGGGAAACAAAGTAGAAGTGGTTATCTGGCTTTGACAAGCATCATCCCTTCCATTCATCCATTGCAACAAATAAGTTGAATTTATATGTTACCATGAATCTCTGAGCTACAACCTAGGAGAGTTTCTTGGAGTGATAAAAGAGCACTCCTTTAACTTGAAGCACACTCTAGTTTGTTTCCCATGTTGGAATGATTCACAAAAGGCACGTTTTGGTCTCAATATTTTGGGCATATATCTCACTACTTGTGTTCTGTTTATTTTTACCAAACCATCAAAACTAAGTAACCTAGTCTTTTATTTCATAACCAAGCTTAATTTATCTATCTAATGTAGCATTTTCCTCCTTGAATTTCATCAAGAATATATGCATTGCCTAAAGTACTTAGCCCTCTTCCCACTAATCTTCCTGAATTAGTATTCCATATTTGGCATGAAAAGTAAGATCATAACCTTGATCACACATATAGATGACACTTAAAATATTATGTTTGAGTCTACAACACTCCCCCTTATTTAATCGAAGGTGGTGACTGGGCTACTCAACTCTCTGGTGCAGTTACCAGAATGGGGTGAAAGGTTTTTGTTTGTTTGTTTTTAAATTAAAAAAAATTATAATAGTTAAATAGCCATAATTGGTAAATCTACCATGACTGATCCACCTGGTCTACTTTACCCACAATATGCATAGGTACTAATACAATCATGTCCTAATACAAATAATTGTAGATAGACTTTGGCAGTGAATAGATCCTCACAAGTAAATTGCAAATCTATGGTTTCGATCACATTTCAAAAAGTAAATTGCAAGAGACAAATCTCTTAAGATAAGCAGTGATGTAACAACAACATTATAAGAATGCAATTGAAGGTGTATTCATTAGGAAATTCAAAAGCAGAGAGAGGGAACTATATTAATTAGAAATGGAAATGTTCAACACCAAATATCTCTTACATAATTAACTCACAAATCGCCCACCCATAGAAATTATAGTATGCAATTTGAAATGTAAACTAAGCTAAAAAAATATGCAATACCTACCAAAGATATGCTACTTAAAGAATTGTAAATGGAAGTGTTACCACTACAAATCAAGAAGGGAAGTGATCTAAGCTCCTTATATCTCAACAAAATAATTTATTCGTTCTTCCCTTGGAATATTCCATTGAAGCTGCAAATGGTGGCACGTTATTTTTACTATTGTAGAGTTGTCGTAACAGAAATGTTTAGCCTCACTCTAAACTAGTTTTGTGAACCAAAGAATTATGTTTTCAGTCTTCAACCACACAAATCTCATTAATAAACCCTAGCTATTATGCTCGCTATTACTTATACTCTATTTCAATACTCTTTGTCCTAATTTCAAAAATTCTGAGAGAATCATTCATATACCACATCTCTGAGATTGACATTATTTTGTAACATAGATTTTTAAGGGAGAGGCCATTTAAATTGATGTTGGGAAAAATACTAAGAGGGGAGGTGAAAAATAAAAAAATCACAAATTTTCTTTTATGAAATGTATGCGCGACTTGGCTGAACCCAACTAGCGTATATATGTGACTGTTGTAAAATAAACTAGCATATGCTCAGTAAACTTGTAAAACAACTAATTCTTTATCTGTTAAAATTGAACCAGAATGTAAGAGATTTATCAGGCATGTGATAAGTAGTAAACATGTGCAGTAAGAACAGAATAAAATATCATACATAAGTAACACACACGAACACCAAGATTTAAGGTGTAAACCCAATGTGGGAAAAAACCACCGTTGTTGTCGTTTCAGCCTTCAAAACGTATTAATATCAAAATTTTTGTACATTCTTGTACTGGTGCAAACTCATACCAGTACATAGGCACCCACATGCTGAAGGCTACAACCTTCACTCATTCTCCAGCTCTTACTGGAAGGGAGCTCCAACCCCATAATCTGATCACTAGCTACTACTGGCAGGAAGCTTCGACTTCCTCATTAAAGGATCCAACCCTCAACAACTTCCATGGACCATTTTCATAAATTTCCATAAAGGATCCAATATCAACACCAAAGCTCAACAATCATCAATCTCTGACACAACTAAATCAACCAATCATTGAAATCGAATCAACTGACACTTAATCAAAACTCAACCAATCAACTGGAACAGTCAGATCATTGTAACCAGTATACAAATCATTCATTTGAAAAAATGTATACGCTACTTCACTTAAGGTAACCCACGTGTATACGTTCTTTTCTGTAGAGAAACCTCCTTACAGATCATGATATAGTGAAAACTAAAAACTTGTAATTTTGAATCAGACACAGAGTTAACTAGAGATATTCTGAAATATTCTGTTAGCTTACAAAACCCTCATACAGTCAACAACATGTTGATGTGTTCGAACCGCCAACATGTTAGGAGATATCCTCAGTAAGAAGTCCCAACTAGACCTCAGACCGTTTGGTGTAGGAGTCCCAGCAGTGGGTTGTACTGTATCGCCTTGACCACGGTTGCGCACAAAGGCAAGTAAGATATCCCTGTTGGTAGCAAGGGTGTGACATGCACAGCAAGTGAAGGAAGGTGTATGAACGATTCTAAGACACATAAAGTGAGGTGAGTGTGCCCCTTGGAAATCTGTGGAAGCACGTGACTTGGAAGGGAACACACGAGCGAAGATGCATCACAGACTGGAAAGCAAGTATGCTAAAAATCCAAAGTTATTTTTTAAACCAATAACACATCTTAGTAAGATTCATACATACTTATACAAAAAGAGTCCATACATGCATGCATAAGAAAAAAGATACATATATCATTAGAGTAACCAAGATAGCTGAAATACAGTAACAACATATGCATGAAATATGTTGGCTTTATTATATTAAGAAGTGAAAGTTCCAATCATACAGTACAACTATGACCAACCACTGGTCCCGATAGCGGAACGTTATAGTCACTACCACCTGTTCCTCCAAAGGGATGTACTAGCTCTGCACTATGGAGAAGCCAAGGCTCGTTACAATAATCTCCAATCTTTCTCTAAGATACTCCTATCGGAAGCTTGGTTGAATAAAAGCCTCTACAATGAGTTATGAGGTGCTATAAATAGTAAAGGGTCTGGTGACCCTTGACATTCCCCTTTGTGATTGTTCACCTGCCCTCATGACTCTTCAACTACTCTATGACTGTTACATTAAACTATTGAAACTTAGAATTCCACTTTACAAGATGTTACATCCAATCTACACATGTACCCATGTGAGACAAAATGGCTTGAGCAAGCCATGCAAGACATCACTAACACTCGAACAATTATGGTAAGACCAACTCTTTAACATCCTTGTGATGATCAATGTGGCGAGCTGATGCCAAGCTTGGTCGTCCGTGATGGTGTTTGCGCTGTCAATAACCTTCCTCTTGCATTTTTTTCATGCAAGTGTGCTACCTTCTACTACTACTGATGGTGCTTCTCGCTATGACGCCACTGCCATTTCATCTTAATATCCTTGTCCATGAGCAACTTGATGTCTTCATAGATAGGAAAGTTCAAAGACACTTGATCGACTGCATCCCCACTTGTGCTCTGAACGATGTCTTCAACTCTTCTCTCCTGGAAGCCATTGTACCTGTGCTGCTGAGAGGCAGACGAACACCTGTGATAACTGGAGACATAGAAACACTCATGACAAGCAATTTGTCAGTCGAAAAACAAAACAAACTAGAGGAATGAAATGCAACATACCTGTGTGATTGTCTGTGAAGATTATCTAATTTTCACTGGGAGGCTGGGAGATTGACTACCAAAACTTTTCAAGGCACAATCTTGGTTGTCAGAAGGCTGAATAACTGCTGGAAATGCCCAAGGCATAGTCTATCCTAGCCTGCTGAGGACTGAAACTACGCAATGGGCAATTTTAGTTAGTAGTGACATGTAAACCAACAAACTACATTGTGCAGTTTTTGGGGCAAACAAGGCACTGCCTCCCAGAATTGTGCAATGCAAGCTTGGAGGTCAGTGCTGGGTCAAACTTATACAATTTATGGAGGGAAGGTAGAGCCTTCACTTCTAGAAATGTGCAATGCTAGCCGGGCAAGGCAAGGTTTAGGCCAAGGCAGCCCAGACCCACCGATGGGCAACTGAAAACATGAGAAGTATGAATGCATGGTGATACTGAGTGTAAACAAGAGTGAATGATCATGCATGCAAGCAATAAGTGCAAGATTCAGAAAATGAGAAAGCATGCATGTGTGTGAAGCGAGTTGCCCAACGATGACCGTCGGTGCAAAACGAGTGTCATGCATGTGACAGTAGTGAGATGCAAATGAAAACTGAAATGGTGCTTCTAGAAGCTAACATACATTGAAACGATAGCAAGCGGTCACTGAAATCATGCCAACAACACTCACACAAAGCGAAACACAAAAAGTGACAGAAACACAGCGCAAGACATGAAAAGTAGACTTACCTTGAAAAAACTAAGCTGAAAGTGTTGAAGACTCATGGATGCGATGTGGGATGTTAGAGTTGTAAGATCGATGCAAGGAATGAGCACTGCAGCGTTTGGTTCATAAAATTTGATAAGTTCAAGTTTATGACGTGCAAGCCACAAATCTAGGAAAAAAGTGACGCTTGGTGAGAGGTTTCTAAAATGAGCTTTGCATGTACCCTCCAGCTACTAAGAATAGATCCCTAGATCTAGGGATTCCTTTTGCATGTTTCCTTTTGTTATTTCGGGGAGAGCAACCCATGCATGCAAATTATTTTTGTTCAGTCCTGGAGGGAACTGGTCAACCTGAAGGCACATTAAATAGCTTGTTTGATTGAGAGAGGGATTTGCGCAATTTCTGAGAGGAAATGGGTTGGTTGTCCTAGAGGGATTTCACAATTTTTGGGAGAGGTTGGCTGGCTATCCCAGAGGGATTACATAATTTCTGGGAGGAACAGGTGACTGCTACCCAGAATTATGCAATTTATGGGCTGAGTTGCAGTGCTGGGCTAGATTGCGCAATTTTCCCAAGGAAGACTGTCTGAGCCCAACATATTCACACAATTTCTAGAGGGAAGGCTGGTTCCCCTCCAAAAATTGCACATTTTTCTGAGGGAGCTACTAAGCCAGCAAGTAGCTTAAGTCTGGAATGGCAGCCTATGAGGGGAGGGAAACAAACTAACATGAACAGGCTAGCAAGCTAATGAAAAACCAATGAATCCTATGTACTTGACAGTGCAAGAGATGCTGCTAGGATGGTTGGTAGGGAGGCTCCAAAAATAAGCTACGAAAAAATTTTGGAGGGTGGTTATATCCTCTACAACACTTGGCGACACACTGGTAGAACTCTAGCTCTCTGAATGGACCTTGTTCATGAAAAGAAAGTCTAACACCTCCGGAAGTATTGTTCCGTTATTCGATCGCCTTGGTTCCCACACTTGCTTTATTGTAAGGTGTAGCATATCCCAAGATCTTGGTCGGTCGACACACATTCCAAGCCAAGTCAAAACAATTTTTTTGATTGGGGATGAGGGGTATATTGGTGCACAAGCTTTATGGTCGTTAGAGTTTTAGTTTCATCTCTGGTGTTGCTCCGCTGCTAGCAGGTCTAGACAGTACCCCGATGGATTCACATAGTAACACAGGCATCACTCCGCTACCAGTGAGCTTGGTTAGTACCCCGACAAAGTTACTTGCATCACGTCTCTGCACAGGAAGTCTTTCTCTTCTTTCTCCTTATTCCTTTTTCATTTTTTTTTTCGAAATTTTCACATTTTCATTTTTTCATTTTTCATTTTCATAACTATGCATAGCACTTATTCACTTCAGAGGTGGAAGAGGGATCCCGACTTATTGAGAGTAGAAGAGGTTGTTCCTTTAGAGAAGTAGTTTATGTATACCTCTGATGTGCTTGTTAAGGTTTCCCCCCTCACCTTACTCTACATGACTGAGATGACAAGGATTAACCCAAAAACAACTGACTAGAGTAGGTGACACTAGTTAGCACACAAGTATTGTGTTTTCACCAAGGTTCACTTGGAACAATACGTATTTTCCATTGATGTACCATGGACCGAAGACAACAAGTTCTTCATATAGAGGTAGGATGATATGTAACCAAGTATTGATAGCTGCATAGGTCCTCTTGTACTTTACCCAGCTTGTTTCAATATTCACATATAGTTTCATGCGAAACTAACCTACGGATGTAAACAAGAAAGAAAACAAAGAAACAAAGAAAAAGCAAGACTAAGCAGACAAGCATGCAAACAAACAAACATGCAAGGTAAGAGACCAACATACATGCAAGCAAACAAACCAAAAGAAAACACTACTCCTACTCTTAAGATAACAGTGCATGGGCCTGATCACATGAAGTGATATTTCCAATGCATCCACCGACGCATTGGTCGACCCATGTTGGTGGAGGCATGTATCGCGAACATCATAGTTGTGCAAACAAGCAAGCATGAAAGATATAACAATGAAGACAAACACACGTTGAGTTTAAGTGCATCCACAAAAAATAAATGAGTGAAAGTGCATGACATGCACTCTTTAGATTTGCCATGGTGTTGTGCTACACTACGTGCAGATGTTAAGCATACGCATTCTCTTAACTGTGACATGCAAGCAAACCTGAGAAAGGTATACCACTTACATTGCAAAAGTGTGCTTGCTGTGTAAGATTCCTCCAATGAAAGATTGATGGGGTCATGTAGTTCGAGGGGAGGAAGCACAATCTGGGTGTTTGTGTGATCTTCAATGCAAAATAGAGAGTGATGAGGAGCCTTGCGTGTTTCAACAATTCCTTGATCAGAAGTGAAAACAACCTTAGGAAAACGAGGGCATGACATAACCATCAGCTTGGGCGGAAGTGCCTCGATATCTTGTGGGGTTTCAATTTCATCAAGAGGTAGTTCATTGGAGACTAGTGGCTTGGTTGGATTAACAATGAGTGAATCAACATCATGATCAAATGAACAAGTACAGAGATCACGATAGGCATGATTAGAAAATTCGGGATTTTTATCGACATCCTCATGATTTGATGAATCATGGAGAGGGGTGGATGAGAAGTAAGGATTTTCACCCTTTGTGTTTCCATAAATGATAGATGATAGATTGGATGGATTTTCAAAGGAATATGTGTCCTCTGTGCAATGTAATGACAAACTAACATCTGACGCGTCTTGTGAACGAACGAAAGCAGAAACATTCAGAAATGAGTTTTCACAGGGGAAATCAATAGTGGTAGAATCAAAAGGGATGTCATGATAGAGCGGATGAGGTGCAGATGGAATGAATTCATCCTTCACCACAAGTTCTTCTTTAGATTCCTACACACACTCATCATGAATGATGGCGCAGGTTGGCTGCACAACACCAACTCCATCAACAACTTGATCCTCGTTCATAGCAAGTGTGGAGTCCAAAATGGAAGAGAACAATATAGTATAATCTGGAGGATCAACAGAATGCGGGGACGGAGGTTGAGGGAGGGAATCCATGTGAAAACCAGTAGGCTTGTGAGCCAAATCTGCACAGACATCAGGAGTAGGTGGGTTGGGAGGATGTGACAGTTCAACAGATGTGAGTGCATGATCTCCAACATAACTTTGTGGGGGTGGAGCTGTTTGATGAGGTGAAGGTGGAGAATTACTTGTGACAACAACTGTGCCTTCCTATGATTGGACAACTCCATCATTGAAGTGTGATGAATAGGATTCGAGTGATTTCAAGAATTGCAAATTTTTAGATATGTAAAGAAGATATTGAAATCTTCCATCGAGAAATTCCCAATCAATTTCATCTTTGGGAAATTAGTATGCAAGATTACAAAAGTGTGTGTGAAATGGTTCAATGGATTCATCGGGTTCTTTTCATAATTCCAAAATTTCTTTGTTGAGTTCTTTTACGATTAAAGTGATTGAAAGCACAATCTATCTTTGCGACCAGATGAGAAAGGGAATGAATAGATTTTTCGGGCAGCGTGGCACAACAATTGATTGGGTGCCCTCGAAGCGTGTAGATGAATAGTGCGCAAGTCATGTATTCTTCAAAGATTCCACTTCTTTCACATGAGCCTACAATGCCGACCGTGTTCCTAGCCAAGGCTACGTAGCCTCCACCATCATATGTTTTACATGACAAGTTATCCCAGAGATTTTCTGAGATTTTGAAGTCATTTTCATAAGACATACACTTTGGAAGACGAACTCTGTAGTTGGTCATGATAGATATGCAATTATTCAAAATAGATTGTGAGGACTTAGTGTGTCATCTAACCCTCCTTCTAGTGCCAAAATGTTGACAGTACTGGACCCACCAACATGTCATGGGATCTCCCTAGTAAGAAGTCCCAACTAGACCTCAGACTGTTTGGTGTAGGAGTCCCATTAGTGGGTTGTATTGTACCGCATTGATTGCGGTTGCACATAGAGGCAAGTAATATGTCCCTGTTGGTAGCAAGGGTGTGACATGCGCAACAAGCCAAGGAAGGTGTATGAATGGTTCTAACAAACAAAAAGTGAGGTGAGTGTGCCCCTTGGAAACCTATGGAAGCACACGGCTTGGAAGGGAACACGCGAGTGAAGATGCATCACAGACTGGAAAGAAAGTAAGCTAACAATCCAAAGTGATGGTTAAACCAACAACACATCTCAGTAAGATTCATACATACTTATACAGAAAGAGTCCATACGTGCATGCATAAGCAAACATATACATATATCATTAGAGTAACGAAGATAGCTGAAATACAATAACAACATATGCATGAAATGTGTTGGCTCTATTATATTAAGAAGTGAAAGTTCCAATCATACAATACAACCATGACCAACCACTAGTCCCGATAGCGGAACATTACAATCATTGTTACCTGCTCCTCCAAAGAGATGTACTAGCTCTGCACTGTGGAGAAGCCAAGGCTCGTTACAATAGTCTCCAATATTTATCTAAGATACTCCTTTTTGAAGCTTGGTTGACCAAAAGCCTCTATAATGAGTTATGAGGTGCTATAAATAGAAAAGGGTGGGGTGAACCTTGACATTCCCCTTTGTGATTGTTCACCTGCCCTCATGACTCTTCAACTACTCTATGACTGTTACATTAAACTATCGAAACTTGGAATTCCACTTTACAAGATGTTACATCCATCTGCACATGTACCCATGAGAAAAAATGGCTTGAGAAAGCCATGTAAGACATCACTAACACTCAGACAATTGTGGTAAGACCAACTCTTTGACGTCCTTGCGATGATCAACGGTGGTGAACTGATGCCAAGCCTGGTCATCCATGATGGTGTCTGTGTGCTCAATGGTGACATCCTGCTGAAAGCGAACTCTTGCCTCCATTACATCTGGGTACACTGAAATGGCTCCTCTATCCAACTCATCTGAGAATACGTGCATCATCGTCTTTAGTGCAGCTAGACCAACAACATACTGATGCATAATGTCTGTGCCGATCTCAATGTGTGTGCTGGTGATGATGCACATCAATTTGTCGAAGTGCATGTTCATCTCCAGTCGGACTTGCTTCTTGTCTTCGCCTCATTGAGTGTGCCAAATGGGTGGGATCGCATGTGTGTGCGCAATTACATCCATGCTCCCGAACACCCTTGCATGCGATCGACAACACTGCTCACCCTGTATGGGTCCATAACTTGTATGGGCGCAGTTTCATGAGTCTGTGCATGTTGCGTCTCCTGCTGTACCTGTTGCCGCTGCAACCTCTTCTATTGTTGGTTCAACTCTTGTTATTCTTTGAGTTTCCACTTCAGCACCTGCAACTCCTTCTCTGTTTCTCTCTCTACCTTCACGTGATCCTCTTGTCATGTCGTCACCTCATAGCCTCAATATCCAAATCTACTTTTATCACAAGTGGATCTGCTTGAGCTTGCAACTTTGTTCCGCCTCTGCGCTGTCAACAACCTTCCTCTTGCATTTGCTGCATGTAGGTTTGCTACCTTCTACTGCTACTAATGGTGCTACTGGCTATGACACCACTACCATTTCATCTTGATATCCTCGTCCTTGGACAACTTGATGTTTTCATAGATAGGAAATTTCAAATACACTTGATTGACTATATCCCTAGTTTTTCTCTGAACGGTGTCTTCGACTCTGATATCCTGGAAACCATTGTACCTGTGTTGCTGAGAGGCAGACGAACACCTGTGATACGTGGAGACATAGCAACACTCATGACAAGCAATTTGTCAGTCAAAAACTAAAACAAACTGGAGGACTGACATGCAACATACCTGTGTGACTGTCTATGAAGATTGCCCAATTTTCACCGGGAGGTTGGGAGACTGACTACCAAAACTTCGCGAGGCACAGTCTAGGTTGTTGAAAGGCTGACTGACTATTAATGAGATTTGTGTGGTTGAATACTCAAAACATAACTATTTGGTTGAAAAAAGTGGTTTAGAGCAAGGATGAACGTGTTTTTTACGACAACTCTACTATAGAACAAATAATATCCCACCATTTGCAGCTACAATGGGATATGCAAGGCGAAGAACAAATAAGTGATTTTTTTGAGATCCGAGGAGTTTAGATCATTTCCCTTCATGATTAGTAGTGGTAGCACTTCCATTTCAAATTCATTAAGTAGCATAGTTTTGACGGGAAATGCAGATTTGTTTACGTTAGCTTACATTTCATATTGCATACTGTAATTTATATTGTTGGGAGTTATGCTAGTTAATTATGTAATCCATATTTGATTTTGAACATTTCCATTTCCAATTAATATAGTTGCCTCTATTTTCTTTTGAATTTCCTAATGAATACACCTTCACTTGTATTCCTATAATACTATCATTACATTCACAGATTATCTTAGATAATTGTCTCTTGCAATTTGCTTTTGGTAATGTGATTGAAATCATAGATCTATAATTTGCTTGTCAATATTTGTTCACTGCCAAAGTAGATCTACAATTGTTTCTCCAACATTCATTGATCTCTATCTCTAAGTAGTTAGCCTTTTAATATTGGTTTCATTTAAGGAAATTATGGTATTTGTGCTTATCCATATTGTGGGTTAGAGTGGACCAGGTGGATCAATCATGGAAGATTTGCCAATTGTGGAAGTTTAACTATTATAATTTATTTATTTTTAATTAAAACAAAAAAGAAAACAAATCTTTCACCACATTTTTGTAATTGCTCTGGAGAGTTGAGTAACCCAGTAACAACCTCTGGTTAGATAAGGGGGTGTGTTACAAGTGGTATTAGAGCTATCAACTTCAACACTTGGACCAATCAGGCTCTATCATGAAATGAATGAAATATTAAAGGTTGTAACTCAAATCCAAAGTTCCTCCCATGTAAAGAAAACCCTTGAAACATCGTGACTATGAAGTTGAACTGCAATCTCGCTTGGGGAAGACACAAGTTGTTACTCTGGTTGCCTCTTTGAACTAGTAGATTGGATATTATTGAATTTCTTGTGAGTGTGTGGAAAATGATTCAACAAATTATTTGGACCATATCAAATGCAAAAAATCATAAAAATGCATTGGGGATGTTAATGTGAGTGGTAAGGGCATCATTAGAACAAAGGACCCATTTGTTTGTTGTTCCTTAAAATCCCTATCTAAGTGTTGTTTGTGTGAGAATTTATTTACAGTATTGTAATTTATTTTCAACCATGTATTGGGGTAGTAGTCATTGTTTCAATCTACCTTTGTCACTGAAGAAGGCCACAAGCACATAATAATCATCGAGGATAATGTCATTCGGTAAGCCTTATACTCATAATTTGTTGGGAATGCATTGTCAATCCATATACTATTCAGATGTATATTAGGCACCTTTTGGATCACTTGGTTTATCAGTCAGTTGATGACATCCTTATATAAGGGTTGGATACAATTATAGTGGTAAATTATAAAAAAAGATAATAGAAATCTAGTTGATTCCAATTCTCTTTAGTTAGCTGCGATTTTACATTTTGTCTTTATTACAACAAAAATTAGTACCCAAGGTGGAAAGGCCCCAACCACCAAGTTGCAAGCCCAAGTTTAACTTAGGAAGCTACCTACTATCACCACATTAACTCTTCCTCTCACTTTAGGCTATCTCTTCTCTATCACAAGATATGGGCTTACCTAAGGTATGTTTACGTCAAAAGATTAATGTGTGAAATGAAATGTTCAAAGTCCTAAATAAAGTATGATTTGAAATCAGGTTTGTGATTTTAACAAGGTTTGTCTCAGATTTACAAACTCGATACCAGTCTATTATAACATGATGCTATTGACTTATGAAGTGTGATGGATGCGATTATTCATATGACTGGAATATGGTTGTGTTTGATATTCTTTTACATTACCAACTTAATGATGTGTGTAATGGAACTCTCGTTGAAGAACTGGTCACCAAAACTGACACCCAACACCACCTTGTTTCTCACTAAACATTGGATTAGGAAATGCTATGCAGTGTGTTGACTGTCATATGATAAATGAGTCCCTGCACAATTGAAAACAACACTATATAAACCTGAGAATTGAAACTTTGAATTTTACATTTGTATGGTCTCTTGATTTTAGTAATACCAATAAATAACTATGATTATGTCATTATTCAGAACAAGGATGTTTGCATTTACAGACCTCTGTATGTTAGAAGAACCTCTACAACTCATAGTTTGGACCTTTGTTAAACGAATATGCATGTGTAAAGTGATACATCTTGTGTTTACACTACAAAAGGATGGTGATCATAGTCACAAATTAGTTTGAGTCATATATGTTCCATAAGAATGTATTACAATCTTTGAGGGGGTTGGTTTAAAGTTCCATGTCCTTAATCATGTGGAAATTACAATGCCCAGTATGCCTAGATTGCAGGGTGTAGGTACTTTTAATATTTTCTCATATTTAAAGACTACATATAACTGTTAGAAGTACATCTTTAACCAGACATGTGTGTTCCTCAATTTGGTTATATGAATGCAAGAACACTAGGGGTTTATGATTTGAATGGATGATGGTCCTCAAGAAGAGGATAGTTTCTCAATATCTAATCCAGTATAGTAGATACTTGTAATTATTTACCACTGTGAATCTTTTAGAATAATATGCTATTACTATATAGCATTGGACCAAGTCTGTCGATTTTCAAATTCTACACTTATGAGCTGGTGATTTGTACATGATCCTATGAGTTGGTGACTTGTCTAACCAAAGAGGAAAACTTTCATGTGATACACATCAAATGATAGATAATTAAGGAAGGATTAGGTAACCTTAGCATGCACTTGCAAATTCTGTTTGTTTAACTTACTTATGGTATGGCGTTGAATATGTTTGTGGTTTTGGTTTTGAAATTTCTCATCCATTGCATCCTTATGCTTTTAGTATGAGCAAAGAATGAAAATCATGACCTTGATTTTATATATCTACTCATAGACTGACACAGTGACTCGGATTCATAATTTTGTGACCAAATTGTGCTTTGGTACAAGACCAAAAATTCATCAAATAGGTAATGTGGTTCCATACCCTGATCACATAAATGGCCTCTATGTGGAAATGACAAATCAGACACAATAGAAAATACTCAAAATGCTTACTAGTTCTATTTTGACTCACATATCATCTTGCTAGTCGTACTTGAATCATGCCTCCGTCATTATGATATGTCTTGTTGTTGGGCATGGAATCCCCCTAAGGCATGTTTTTGGGCTTAAAGCCCAGATTTTGACCAAGTCCATTGTAAATACTCTGCGATTTGTGGGCGCGGAGTGCAAAGTCATAATAGAGTCACAGGGTTGTCTGCCCTTGTTTTTAAAATGTAATGTCGGCTTGATAGAACTACCCATGGTCGAATAGAGTGAGGATCTAAGTGTAGAAGATAGCGAATGGCTAATAGAAGAATATAAGCATGATGAGTCTAAGAGATTGAGTGAAAGTGTGTCTTTGGGTCGTAGAGTAGGAGAGGGCTCTATAGCTAAGTGCGTAGAGGCCTAGTAGTCTATAGCTAAGTGCGCGAACCCTTGTAGTTGAGTGCACAGGGAAGGTCAAGTCTGTAACTATTGGAAGCATTAATAAAAAGAAGTTTTATCATATTTCTGTGTATCATTTCCTGTTTAATGTATTCTTGAGTATAAATTGCAAGTATATTGTTTATTTGCTGTGCGAACTCATATGAATGTGTTGTATAAATAAATATAATGTAAGGCATCTAATTACGCGAAGATAACTAACTGGTGTAGGAAGATAAGTAAGATCTCAGGTGTGACTTAGGGAAATAGCGCAGAGCGCTGCTTTGGCAGTGCGGAAGCCCCATAGCCCCTGGGTAGGGCTACACGAAGACAAGTCTATCATGGCAAGGAAGGACGCGAAGTAACCTGTGCGAAGGGACTAACAGTTGGACCAATTCAACCCCTCAGACATCTCTAGGGTGTGGAAACCTAGTTCCAGCAACCCCCCCACACTACTTTGGGTGAGACCTCAATCCACGCTTCGTGGACTATTGCGGAAAACGCCAGTAGTACAGGGATTTTTTTGGCTAATTAACTCTGAACCTGGGTCGGGCCCCAACAAGCCAACAAATGGTTCCGTTTCTGGGACCAAGATCTACATAGAGATGTCTGATGTTGTATCATTAGAATCCAACAAAGAAAGGAATTGAAGATTTGTTGGATAGGAAGATTCACGAGTTTGTGGCACAGGAGGACAGGAATCCGTGACTATCAAAGGATGAGTGGTTAGATTGCTACTTATACATAGAGATCCATGAAATTTTCTTAGCATATTTTCCTACTGAGCTATACGAGTGGATCGCAAAGCTAGCAGATAGCCAAGGAAGGTGTAAGCTCGACAGACCTATTATGTGGACCCCAGAATTGATGTGTAGATTGGAAGCTTCAGAGGATAAGATCGTGTGCACTCTTAATCACTTGCTCGATCGAATTATAGAAGGATTCAAAACTGATTTCACGGTAGATACTTCAGTCAGCTATAGTGAGGCAGAATGACACTTCCTCAAAGGGCCACAAGGTAAGTAAGTTAAATCTTTGAACACTTGGATTAAAATGCTACTATGTGAAAAATGGGTTATGCGAATAAATTGATGTTTGGGGCTACGTAAAGCAGGAGAATCTACATAAATGAAGGTAGTATAGAACTAGAAACTAGCCCCTTGATTTCACCTTCGCAAGGGGATGAGGAAGAACTCGCGAAGGTCTCACCAAGAAGTGCGATCAATTTGATACACCAGAGGATTTCGCTCATACCACCCCCACCCACACCATTGTCAGTTTCTCCATCTTCACCCCCATATTCGCCTATACCACCTCCGCCACCACCGCTAATCAATATGGCGAGTGCGATCAAGTTGCCAATGTTCAAGGGAGTAGGGAATGGAGATCCGGACCAATTTTGGTTCATGATAAAAGTTGTATGGGAAGCACAAGGAGTTACAGATTGTTAGCACCTAAATCTATCTTAGGCTGAAGGAAGGCAAAATTCAGGGTAACCACAAACCATGCTCAGTCTGGTAGCTAGCCCTACCAGAACAGGAGAGGGCTCTCTCCGAGTCATGCTCAGTGAATAGATAAACAATATGGTCTAAGATGACTTACAATGAATATTGATTTTAGGCTAGTTAAATAAATATGGAAACAAGAAGCAATTTTTGATAAATGACTGAGTTTCTGGGATTTATGGGACCAACGAACAACAATGAGTAGAGAATTTAACACAAAGGCATAGATTACTTCGTGAGGCAAGACAGGCGAAAAGTATAGCAATTGAATTTGAAATAATGTAGAATGGAAATATTGTTTAGGAGGGTGAAAAGGCATAAACACATGAATCCTTTTCAACAGAGGAAGAACATGAAACGTGAAACTTTCCCACAGGCAGAGCATAAACATGAATTCTACCTTATCTTACTTAGAAAACTTCACTGGAAATGAATATGAATGAACTATGAAACATAATGAAATACATATGAAACATAAAGAGAACACATGTGCTACACTCACACCACAAGAATCTCATGAACCAGAGCCGTTGCCCTTCATTAATTCTCTGTCAAAATATACAATGAAGAACTGAGTTTCTCTCCCACAGTCTCGCATAAATCACAACCAACCAACCCTTTGCAAATAGTTTTCATACAATAAATAGACTATGCCATTGGGAAATAGAACGACCAAGAGTTGGGGAGTTTCTCAAATGATTACAAAGTGGAAATGGAAAGCCAACCATTAGTTACAGGTGCAGCGTTACAAAAATGACAAATGGCTTGGGTGACTGCTCGCCTTCCTTTGCCACTTGGATAAGCCAACCTTTAGTGAAAATAATATTTAAACATTGCCTTAGTTGCAAAGAAAAATATAGTGTAATTGGGCGGGCCCACTTGGAGAAAGTCGCGAATCGAAATGTCGTGGAGCGGAAGTGATTTTGGCCTTTTTCTCTATATGCGCTGCGCCACTTTGGAGGAAATTTTGAGGTACCTTTTGGAGTCCAAATTGTGACCAAGTGTGCTTGTTGGAAATCTTAGCCTATCTGCTTTCCAACCCAAGTAGAATTTCTGAATTTGGTGCTCATTTACCCCTCCTGTGTGTCAAAATAGGGGTAGAGAGGTCATTTTTTGAGTGTTTTTGACCTCCTGGGGACTCAAAACATGCCCAAACTTCTTGTCCATGCACCAGCAGGCATGATTTTCCATGCTGAATCCAAAAATTCAAGCCATTTGTGATTTGGAGCTTCCAATCCTAAGCGCCGCGCCAGTGGCGCGACGCACAGGGAGAAAAACCCTGTGTTGTGCCCAAAAATTTGCCATGTGACCAAAATTGCCCCAATTTTTTTGAAATTTGGGCTGGAGGTTCCCTATGAAGTGCTATGCTAGGCCATAGAGGCTTCAACCAACATTCGAAGCTGATCTTGCTCTTTTTGCCTCTTTGTCGCTTTTCTCAATTTCGCCTTCAAACTCCTTATCTGAGCCTTTAAACTCATGTTCCATGCCCTGTAGTGATAAACCATCTGCCTCAATATGGTTTTGTCCTTGTCATCCTTCTCTAGTATTCTCTCAAGGTGGATGTTGATATGCTCGAGCCAAGACTCTTGGTCATTGTTAATTTCTTGCTCTATGGGAGTGAGCTCAATCCTCCTATGTTGGGCAACTTGGCGATTCTCACGGATGCTTTGCAACTCCATAATATCATGCCGATCCTCAAGCTGTTTGTTCCTCTACTCCAAATACCTGATAATCCACTTGGCCCTCTCCAAATTGAGTGACAAGTCTCGGATCTCCATTTTCTGCTCCTGGATGGTCCTCCTAAGTTTGGCACTCTCGACATCTGCATCATCATCATGAATGAGGATGAAGTCGGCCTCTTATTCACCTAATGGCCCCTCGTCATGCATGGGCCTTTTTCCCTTGTATTGTACCTGTGTTGCCGATGTCGGAAGTGAGGCCCCTTCCACCCTGGGTGGAGATCACACTCGCATTGCTGCTGCAAACAAATGTCTACTGCCTCTTTGATAGGTGATGAATACTGGCATAGTAGTGGTCTCATGGTGCTCATACTGATGAGAAGGACCACCTATCTCATGTTCAACCTCTGATAATACCTGTGAAGTGCTGAAGAGGTCATGGGAGATGAAGTCATCCCAAGTAATGCCCTGCAATCCCAACTGATGATCCACCGAAATCTTAATAAGGGCAAAGTGATAAACACTGTTAAGTTGCTGCTGAGGGGTTTTGTGCTGCATGAAGGTGTTCATCCTCTCTATGTTCTTGAAAATGAAATATGGGATGTTCATAATCCATACCCTGGTAAAGTGCATGAGCAACCTAATGTGATAGGCATACAGACGAGAGAACCTCCCCTCACAGCTAAAGTACTTCATGATCAACTTCATGAGTGGAGCATATTCATCTTTCAAACATCTGAATGGAAAAACTCTTTGGAGCTACCTCAAGAAACTGGCCTTAATGTAAGGCTCATAATTCTACCGATCCACCTTCTGTTTCTTGTGCCACTGTTCTCCAACATTCGGTATGCCGGTTGCTAATGAGACAGTTTCAGGTGTCAGTGTGAAGGTGACCCCGGCCAAGATAGAGTGATCTCCATGTAGGTGAAGCACAAAAAGACGGGCCAACTCATGATGAACTCGAACATTGGCCACCCTTTGACAAAACTCAAAACATGATAGATGCTGGAAACATGACCTAGTAAGAGGGCAGGCCTGTAATTTTGTGAGGGTGGTTGGCTCATCCCTAACATGTTTGCCACTTTTATGATGTCTCCGGGGAGCCTGTTCTTCCGAGGATGAATTACTTTGGGTTTCCACTTCATACTCCGATGAATGCTCAGATGCCATGACTGCTGTATGTAGGCTATGCTTGGAATGCCCTTTGATGATGGTAGTGAAACTATATCTTGTTATGATCTCTGCCACCAAGGGGAACAATACAAAGAGGGAGTGTTAGGAAGGGAATAATATGATGGGATTAGGGGTTATGGGGAGAAATTTTGTTTAGGGACATGTAGGAGGGTTTGGGGATTTTATAGGGTAGGGTTTTGGGGTTTTATAGTTGACAA
>APFE030041944.1:33966-62631 GCA_000404065.3 Pinus taeda
GGTGTGCACAAACATGTTTGACAACAACGTTAGGAACATAGGCCAAAATATGAGAATGTAGAATATATACCCGAAAATCTTTCAACGCTTTCACAAGTGCAAGGGATTGCTTCTCAATGATGTTGTATTTTAAGGCTGCATCTCTTATAGCTCTGCTGAAGAATGCAATGGGTCTTTCGTGATCATCTCTTTTCTGTAATAACATAACTGCCATAGTATGTTCCGAAGCAAATGAAAACAATATGAAATCCTGAGTGTAGTCCAGGCTGACTAGAACTGTAGCTGAAGAAAGAGCCAATTTGACTAAATTGAAAGATTTTACGGCCTCTTCCATCCATTTCACTTGGCTGTCCTTCTTAAGCATGTTTGTAATCTCTCTTAGGTGCTCAACAAGATTAGGTACAAAGCGGCATAGAAAATTCATTTTACCATTGAAATATTGAATCTCTTTCTTATTCCGGGCAGATCGATTTGCTGAATTTCTTGCACACGTGCTGGATCAATACGAATTCCATCTTTTGAGATAATGTGGCCGAGTAGTTTGCCTTCCTCCATGACAAACAAGCTCTTTTTCGGATTCAGTGACAAGCCATATTTTCTGCACTTTGGAAGACAATTTTTAGATGGTACATGTGTTCTTCATCAAATTTGGAAAACACCGCCAGATCATCAAGGTACACAACCAAAAATACATCCTTCTCATTTACAAAAGCTAAGTCCATTGCACACTGAAATGTGGCACCCACATTCTTCAAACCGAAAGGCATTTTAGCATAATGAAAAGTTTCCCATGGAGTGGTGAAAGCTGTCTTGTCTCTGTCATCTTCATGGACAGAAACTTGGTTATATCCGGAATAACAATCAAGTAGTGACATACGAGATGCTCCCACTACTCGCTGAAGTATATGGTCCATTTTGGGCAGTGGATAGTTATCTTTCAATGAAACTTTATTGAGATTTCTAAAATCAATGCACAAGCAAATCTCACTTGTCTTCTTTCGTACGGGCATTGAATTAGAGATCCAATCCGAAAATATGATGGGAACAGTGATCCTTGATTTCTACAACCTGTTTATCTCCTTTTTAATTGATGGCAGCAACTTTGGATTTAGCCTTCTCAACTTCTGTCTGAAAGGTTTCTGATTGGGCTTCATGGGTATAGTGTGCTGAATTATATTGGTATCATACGTCTTTATGTCAAAATAGTCCCAAGCAAACACATATGCAAATGAAGACAACAAGCTGATATATTTGTCCTTGATATTTTGTGGCAATGCTTTAGACAGTTTTACCATTTTAGGATTAGCAACTATTTCGATATTGACCTCTTCTACACCCTTCTCTATTGGCTGCAATGTTGGTTTGCGGGCTACATCATCTTGATCAAAGAGTTCTTCTAAAGGTATCAAACTTTTAGGAATAATATCATTCTTTAGCTGCAACACACCCATTTCATTGATTTGCACATCATCTGTACCACTACCTTTACCATCATCATTTTCAACATCAATTGAGGTTTCTTTGAACTTACCTTTGTTTTGTAGAAAATCATCAATCTCCTCATCATCTTGGAAAACTTGTCAATATCTTTGATTGTCTGGGACGGTCGGACGATGCTTGAAATGGATTTCGAATTTATTACTAGAGTTCATTGGGATCTTCAAACTACTTGCGTCCTTAGCAAGAGCATCAACAATACTATTTTGTTTACGAGGCACACATGTCAAGGTATATTCTGAAAATAATTTAAGGATGTCTAGGACTGCATTCCGGTAAGCCCACATCCGAGGATGCTTTGCTTGATATTCACCTCTAACTTACTTAATTACCAATTCAGAGTCGCCATATACTGAAATCCTCTTAGCATTAAGCTTTCTTAGAATTTTTAGTCTAGCAATCAGAGCTTCATACTCTGCTTCATTGTTTGAACAATTGAAAGCCAACTTGTAAGAGCATACCCACACATTACTAGGCACTTTGTTCGGGGCAGAGAAAGGACTGCGTACCCAAATTCCATTTCCAGCGCCATCATTTCCCACTGCTCCATCGAAATCCATGGTCCACAAACCTTCTTCCTCCTCTTGCAAGTGTTGGAAATCTGTTTGCTGTGCTTTGTCTGCTTGCTGTCCATTACTTTCAACTGATCGCTCAACAATGTTCTGCTGTTCTTGTCCTTCTGTCTCTAAAACTCCTCTGAAACTTTCTATTATTTCTGGAATATCATCTGCTTCTACTAGCTGACTATTGATATCATTGAAACTATCAGAATACAAAACAAAAGACTCTAAATCTGTATGTACATAGTTGATCGGATGATTTATTGGTTTCTCCTTGCTTGTAATCATGTATTTCTTTTTTTGTTCCCGATACAATTTCCTCATTTGGCCAAACACTGGAATTGTTGCATAGGAGAAATCTAGTTGTAGTGTCCCTTTCAATTTCGCTACCGAAGACCTGGAAAGAAGCATGCCAAACCTGGGAGGAATATCTACTTTCCAACCCAAGTGGAATTTCTGAATTTGGTGCTCATTTGCCCCTCTAAAACTTCATTCTCCCAAGACTGCTTCCTGTGTGTCAAAATAGGGGCAGAGAGGTCATTTTTTGAGTGTTTTGGACATCCCGGGGACTCAAAACATGCCCAAACTTCTTTTCCATGCATCAGCAGGCATGATTTTCCATGCTGAATCCAAAAATGCAAGCCATTTGTGATTTGGATCCCCCAATCCTAAGCGCCGTGTCACTGGGAGAAAAACCCTGTGTTGTGCCCAAAAATTTATCATGTGACCAAAATTGCCCCAAATTTTTTGAAATTTGGGCTGGAGGTTCCCTATGAAGTGCTATGATGGGCCATAGAGGCTTCAGCCAAGATTCGAAGCTGATCTTGCTCTTTTTGCCTCTTTTTCCTCTTTGTTGCTTTGCTCAATTTCGCCTTCAAACTCCTTATCCGAGCCTTTGAACTCATGTTCCTTGCCCTGTAGTGATAAACCATCCACCTCAATATGGTTTTGTCTTTGTCGGCCTTCTTTAGTAGTCTCTCAAGGTGGATGTTGATATGCTCGAGCCAAGACTCTCGGTCATTGTTAATTTCTTGCTCTAAGGGAGTGAGCTCAATCCTCCTATGTTGGGCAGCTTGGTGATTCTCACGGATTCTTTGCAGCTCCATCATCTCATGCTGGTCCTCAAGCTGTTTGTTCCTTTGCTCCAAATACCTGATAATCCACTTGGCCCTCTCCAAATTGAGTGACAAGTCTTGGATCTCCGTTTTTTGCTCTTGGATGGTCCTCCTAAGTTTGGCACTCTCCACATCTGCATCATCATCATGAATGAGGATGAAGTTGGCCTCTTGTTCAGCTGATGGCCCCTCGTCATGCAAGGGCCTCTTGCCCTTGTCCTGTACCTGTGTTTCTGATGTCGGAAGCGAGGCCCCTTCCACCCTGGGTGGAGATAACACTCGCTTTGCTGCTGCAAACAAATGTCTACTGCCTCTCTGATAAGTGATGAATACTGGCATAGTAGTGGTCTCATGGTTCTCATACTGATGAGAAGGAATACCTATCTCATGTTCAACCTCTGATGATACCTGTGAAGTGCTGAAGAGGTCACGGGAGATGAAGTCATCCCAAGTAATGCCCTGCAAATCCCAATTGATGATCCACCAAAATCTTAATAAGGGCAAAGTGATAAACACTGTTAAGTTTCTGCTGAGGGGTTTTGTGCTGCATGAAGGTGTTCATCCTCTCTATGTTCCTGCAAATGAAATATGGGATGTTCATCATCCGTACCCTGGTAAAGTGCATGAGCAACCTGATGTGATAGGCACACAGACGAGAGAATCTCCCCTCACAGCTAAAGTACTTCATGATCAACTTCACGAATGGAGCATATTCATCTTTCAAATATCTGAATGGAAAAAATCTTTGGAGCTGCCTCAAGAAACTGGCCTTAATGTAAGGCTCATAATGCTTCCGATCCACCTTTTGTTTCTTGTGCCACTGTTCTCCAACATTCGGTATACTGGTTGTTAATGAGACAGTTTCAAGTGTTAGTGTGAAGGTGACCCCGACCAATATAGAGTGATCTCCATGTAGGTGAAGCACAAAAAGACGGGCCAACTCATGATGAACTCGAACATTAGCCACCCTTTGACAAAAATCAAAACACAATAGATGCTGGAAACATGACATAGCAAGAGGGTAGGCTTGTAATTCTGTGAGGGTGGTTGGCTCATCCCTAACATGTTTGCCACTTTTATGATGTCTCCGGGGAGCCTGTTCTTTCGAGGATGAATCACTTTGGGTTTCCACTTCATACTCCGATGAATGCTCAAATGCCATGAACGCTGTATGTAGACTATGCTTGGACTGCCCTTTGATGATGGTAGTGAAACTATGTGTTGTTATGATCTCTGCCACCAAGGGGAAAAATACAAAGAGGGAGTGATAGGAAGGGAATAATATGATGGAATTAGGGGTTATGGGGAGAAATTTTGTTTAGGGACATGTAGGAGGGTTTGGGGATTTTATAGGGTAGGGTTTTGGGGTTTTATAGTTGACAATTGAGTGGAGGGGATAGGGAATAGGGGTAGTGATGTTTTAGGGTAGGGAAAATAGGGAAAAATGGGATAGGGGGAAAGGGAAAAATGGAAAGAAGGGGAAAAATGAAAGGGAGGAGAAGCCTTGGCATCAACACCACAAGTTTGCAACCCTAGAGCAATGGCTTTGATGTTTTCATGTGGTAGGGTTTAGGCGTTTTTTATTGCAATTATAAATGGCCATAACTATCATCCTATCCACAAAATTTGATGAGCAAGCCAAGATATAGACCCTACTTGGCAATTGGAAGGAATTCCAAACGAGATGTGGCAAATTTGGAACAATTTCGAGCCTTTGTGGGTGTGCGCCACGCAACAAACCTAGTGCGCCGCACTCTGTATATGTGCCACTCCTGTGTATATCCACCACTGCGGGGTCACGCTCTGTGCGCCGTGCTCTCTATGTGCGCCGCGCCCCTCTGTGTGTGCGCCGCGCTCCTGAAAACGACTCTAAACTCACCTAAAACGCTTGCTTTGCACTCTCAATCACTTTGCCATGTTTCTCTATAGCCTTGGTGTGCACAATGATTTTGTTACTTGTGGAAACTTGTATATAAAGGAGTTTGGAGTCATGGGTTCAATTTTTTCTTCTTCAAAACCCACTTTGCTAATGTCTTGTTTTGACACATTTCACTGATTTAATGCAACACTGAATTTCACTTTTCCCTTTGAATTTTTAGCTAGAATGATGAAATTTTTGGCACTTTTTGCAGGGGTCGCATGACATGGAATTTAGCCAAGGAAACCATAACTATGCCTGAAGAGATCAGCCGGAATTTTTTTTGAAATTTATCCCAAATGACACACTGTTTGACTTTTCTTCAAAACGGAGTTTTGAAGAATAGTCGTAATCTGTCAACATGACGATGAAAATCTTTGGATCACAACTTCGTAAGGGCCTCCCTCTGGCCTGCATGGCTTTATTGGACATGGTTGAAGACAAAATTGACTAATCCCTAGACCTAATGACTGAAAATGACTCTCGTCCATTAAAATATCGAACATTAATTGTCATGGACTTTAGTGAATATTGAAAAAAGACCTAAGCCAGCCGGTGCCAGACATGAGGGGAAATGACTAACAAGACCTTTTCCGTCAGATTATGGCATGCCCTAGTAGAATACAGCTGAGTGCATGGAGCGAGACTCCTAAAAATGAAATGCAGAAAGAGTTTTGATCTCTGACAGAGGACTGACAAGACCGACTCTAACACGGATGATAATATGAAGAAAGCAACATTGGTCAGCACTCTGTAGGATCGTGCACTGACCTGGTACATTAAGCATTCCAACGATAATCCAAATGCGGGGATCGTGGATACCCAAACTACGCTAAACAAAGAATTTAGTAGGCCAAAGTCAGAGGCACAATCAATCATTAGGTTCAAAGAAATCACAATGCTACCAGGTGAGACCCCTTGGTAGTTGGATTAGAGACTGAAGTGCACAATTCACGAAGCTAACATGATATTGAAGGATGGAAAACACCGCGAATGGTTTGTAGCATCGTTAACGTCGCATCTAAGGAACACGTTATCACAACAGAGGCTAACAACTTAGGTCGAGGCCTTGGAGGTCACGATGAGATTGCACGAGGCCCCGATATAGGATCCCAACCTGGGGGTTCAATAGATTCATACACAGTTGAAAAACTTGTGACTTGAGATGCAAAGTTTGAAACAAGACAGGATGGCTCGCCCAGAAGTGCGTGATGAGGTATAGTGCATAAAGTGCAAGGGTCAGGGATATGACAAGAACCACTGCCCAGTGTTCATGAATTACCTCTCGGGAGGAGGACCAATGCCATTAAGACCGGAGGCACAAGCAGGACCAAGCGCGACACCTGCATTATGGTGCCACGATTTTTCAGATAGGAGGAAAGCATGCTACAGATAACTGCCATTTATTACAGAAGTACACCCAGAATTCACAGCAGTTATTCTGTAATTTCTGTAGATTAGTGGGACATGATGAGCACACCTATAGAAGTTATGAGCTAATGATGGATCAGACTCCTACCTACAGAGTTTAGGCCAAAATGCGGCCCCTTGACTAGAATGCAGGGATGGCGCGAACCGGATTTCAGAGGCGCGGATGAGGTTGAGGTGGAGGAGGACTTGGAGAGGTCGCGGACAACTGATATGTTACAATTGTGGAGGGCCAGGATATTACGCCCGCAACTGTACAAGTCCAATGCGGCCATCATGCTTGTATTGTATATTTTTTGATCACGAGATAGAGGATTGTCCCACACTGATAGCAAGGTTGCGCGATAAAGGAGCACTCCAACCTCCCCCAACTCAGAACTTGCAAATGATGAGGTCTGAGCCGTGTGAGGAAGAACCTAATGTGAATATTGTGCTCCGAAGTGGAATTACGATAGGGGATGACAAAGGCAAGCAACCTAAAGAAAGTACTTGGGTTCGCAAGGCTCCAACGAAGGAGCTAGAGTTTGATTTGGAGCGTGCTAAGGTAACCTTCATGGAAGCCAAGAAGAGCTTCGCTGATGCCTCCAATTCAGGAAGTAAAGAGAGACTGGAGCCGAAAATGGACCCATCGATGCTCACAACATTCCTGGAAACATGCATGAAGTTGTTGCGCGATAGCAAGGCTGTAAAGGGGCTGCAGGAACTCATAAATAGATGCACTAGGACCACGCCAGGAGAAGTGCGCATAGTTCAAAAGCTTAGAAAGCACACGGCGTGGACAAGAAGGGAAATGAAATTGACTACGGAGATTGGAGAATATGAGATGGACCGAGTGATTTTGGATCTAGGATCAGATGCGAACGTTCTACCTAAGCAAACATGGGAGCACATGGGAAGGCCTACACTGCAATGGTCTCCTATCCAACTATGAATGGCGAACTAGTAAAAGATCCTACCTATGGGAAGATTGTAGGGAATCACAGTGGATATCGAAGGAGAAAGCACGTTAGCAGACTTCAAAGTGATAGAGATTGTTGTTGACAACAATCCCTACCTCGCGCTATTAGGAATAGATTGGGCCACTGACATGAATGGGGTGATAAATCTGAAGAAGTGCAAGATGTTTTTTGAGAAAAAGTCTATGCACTTAGTTGTACCTTTAGGCCCTGCAGAAGGATCGCACTACACAAAGCCAGTGCATGACTATGAAAGTGATGTCGACTTGGACTACATATACAAGATAACCGCGCGGGAGAAAAACTGGGTAAATCCAACCGTGAATGGATGAATCTCATGGGAGTGCGAAAGCTCTTGCACGTTGGATTCTGACAAGGAGATAGAACAATGGTAGAACCAGTTACACGAGGTAACCACGCTGAACTATAACATGATGACGAGATCACTACGCTGCATATCAATAGAGGTAAGGGATCTGCCTACGTATGATGGGTTAAGTGAGGTAGATGACTTGCTAAAAAAATTTGAAAGCGAGGTGCCGAAACAACAATGTTTTGAAGCTTTGAAATGGGTACTACATCCTACGCCCGTGAGGTTGTGGGGTACGCACCAAAGAAGCTTTGAGGACTGGTACGAATGCAAGAGGATGATGCGCATCTAATTTGGGAAGCCTCAGATGTGATTACTAGACAAGATTGTAGGATGAAATGGTCCGCACGCCCACCTATCCAAATGGATACAAATATATGGTTTTAAACCTGCACGGATGTACACAGTCTTCACGTTAGGAGACAAAGTCAGTAAGCATGTGCAGGCGAGGCAATGGCGCGAACAACCCCTCCAGTTGGAACCATGGAGTATGGAAAGACCAAGTGTGCAAAAGGTTACCCACATAGAAGCCTTTAACGAAGTATGCAAAGCATTGAACAAGGTCCACAATGAGCAACGGACTGACTGGACCTGCGCGTAGCAGTGGTTCTATGGGCTTATAGGACCACGTGTAAGAAACTGACGTCGTAGATGCCCCCAAGGCTAGAGTATGGAGAGAATGCTATAATCCTCATAGAACATAAAATGCTTAGTCTTCGCATGGCAGCACCGACAGATACGAAGGTTCGTGGAACCTTGGAAGATGGGTAAGCGTAGTTGAACAAAGTAGAATACATGGGACCTAACAAGGAAATCCGACAAGGTGACCTTAGGCTCCGAGAACTTATGAAAGATAGGGTGTGATTAAGGGAGAAAAGCACTCTGATGGAAGTGGAAGTCAAGAAGCTTGAGGACGAGATAAAGGAAGATTTTCTCGATAAGAAGGCCAGGGTGATAAAACAGGGTACGCATGATCACATCGACGAACTTGGGGATTATTTCCATGAATTGATCAGTCCGATGCCTTAGCTTGGACCTCATATTACTACATGAATCAACTATGGTGGCGCACTGCAAATGATAAAGTGGCGCAACACTGCCAATAACAATAAAAGGGGGGTATTTTCTAGGAAAAGTGATGGATGACCGAATGAAACCCTATACAGGGGGTGTGACCACCTGACTAGCCATGGGAAGTACAGTCTTAGTGCTCCTAGCAGTTGAAAGGAGGCACAAGACTATAAACTACTTTGCCTGGGAGCTGCACGATGTTGGAGTTGCGCATAGAAGTAAAGAGTCACAAGGTCCACGACTGCGCAAGGGGGGCTGCACTGCTGCGGGGGTTGGCCAGAAAGTGACAGTTGAAGTCACATTCATGATGTGATGCTCGACTTGAGACCAAATGGAGTGGGTGACAAGCATTTAAGACGCGATTTATGGGAAAGATTTGGGAAAATCTTCCACCAAGGGAGCATTAATGAACCACATTTTGGGGGAACGGTCGAATTCAAATTCAAAAGGCACTATAAATCACAAAGGGATGCCCAGCAAACAATACCTGGTCATTTTTGAATTGAGCTATTGTATACCTCATGTATTTTGAGCAGAGCCTTGTTCAACCTGTGCAGAGCATTGATTGAGCCCCTGATTACGCGAGTGATAGGTTTTTGGTCGGACACGATGGTAGCATCTGAGGAAGTCATGGAAATTACAGAGATGACTTCTGAAGAGGTTGCACAGGCCCTAACTGTAGGGGATGCCCCTGAAGGCGCCAGGATTGTGGTGGAGATCCCTAAATCACCGTGCATGCCAAGGCCAAAGAAAGACAAACAGTCGATGGTTCTCGTATCGGTGTCCCGCGAAACCCATTGTGCACCAGGCTGACAATGGAGGAGTAGGGGAGAGCATTAACATAGAAACAAATGAGGAAGAGGAAGACCTGGAGGACCTTATCATCGAAGAAGATGAGGATGAAGGCATGGAGGAAGACACTGAGCCTGCACACCCTCCAACAAAGCTTCCCACCTATATCTCCCCGTGAAAGGGGAAGGCTAAAGTGCCCAAGGATCTTGATGAGAGCAAGAGCTCTCTCCAGACCTCACTCCCCTCAGGTGCCATCATTTTGGAGGGCACGCACCTAGGACCACTGCCTAGCTTGAAATTTGAAGATTGGGATCTCGTTGACCATGAGAAGTTCCCTCACCTAGAGATCACGTAGCTTATGAAGCCTAAGCAGAACACCGCAATGGGGGTTACCGAATTAGAGCCACGAAAGTGGTTTCCGGAGTGGAAAAGGCAGGGTTGATAAACCTGCTTTGGGTGCCGCATTTCCACCACACCCCAATAACAATTTTCGTCATCAGGCATCTGCTCTGGCTGGTGCATGGTGGGTGTTTGTGTCTGGAGGAGCCCATCCCCATCACAGACCAGTTAATTCACTGCATTACCTGACTCCCATGCAAAGGTGATGACCCCGTAGTTATCTCGGAGGGGAAGAGCAGTGACTTGGATATCGCGGAGGCCATGAAGAAGAAATATAGACTAGAGAAGAAGAAAAAGGGCTACGCCATATCCAACATCAACAACAAAGAAGTAAGAGTGATGACCCAAATAATGGCAAGTAAGGCTATGCGCAAGTGCCGCGCAGACGAGGTACACGTGCCGGTGGTAGCACTTGCTGAGAAGTGCAAGGAGGGGGTCCAATACTGGTCTGAGTTCCTGGAAAATTACTTTGAGGCTCTGGAACAAGGAAAAACATTCCACTATGCATGGCTTCTTCTCTCCATAGTGCTCATGGCAGGGGAATTTCCGGAGGACAGTCAGCTCCCCATAATTGACAGGGATCTTCCGGAGGCCACGAAGTACGCTTCGCTCTGGGCCACAAAGGACATGAACTGGATCTGCGACAGTAAGATATTTTGGGCATTCATGGAAATGAAAATTAGAATGGGGATTAACCACAAGCCTTGGTTATCACCCACTATTTACAACAACCTACAAAGCTTTGCAGAATTTAAAGCGGGTCTCCACAACATCTATATCAGAGTGCGCAAGGATCCAACCAAGAAATGGAGAGAGCTACCCTTCATAGCCACGGATAATGTAATCTATGATGTGTTGGAGACATGGCCACTGGAGTGGCACACCCCAAACATCGCAACAATGGAGAAGTCCACAGCACAAAAGAAGAAAGAGGAGGCCAAATAGCACATGGCACAGTTGGCAGAGAAGAGAAGGCAGGAGGCAGCGGCAGCAAAAGCGCAGGAGGCGCGGGACGCTGCATAGATAGTAGCAGAACAAAAACAGGCCACAATAGTAGCAGTAGTGTAGGAGGCAGCTGAGAAGGCACGCGAGGGCCAAAAGACACCTTTGCATGGGTAGGAAGCAGAGGAAGAGGAGGGAGGTGCAGACCCACAAACCGCGTGTTTCCGGGAAAGTAGTGTCTTTTTTATCTGCTAGTCCCACTAAGATGGGTAGCTATCTTAGAAACAAACAATCAAAGCACTTAGAGATTTCCTTTATGTTGATATATAAGAGATAAGAAAAGAGGACCAACTTGGATCTTCTGCTTGGCTCCTTGCTTGTTTCCTCTCTCCCTTGATAGAGCTTGCCACTCCTCTCCTACTTGTCCTGCTTTAGAGAATACCTATAGAGTCAAAGCAACAAAACACCATCAAAGAATCTCGATCTATGATATCATAAATAATGTAGAATAAAAAATACATTGACCATACAATTGCATTCACAAATAACAAGATCCATAAATACACGATTATATGGAGGAAAACTCAAAGAACTTTATTAATAGTAGAAATAGAAGAGAGGATTACAACCCAGCTGTCTGATCCAGCATCATCCTCCTAGCATAAAATCCCTCTTCACCTCATGAAAAGCAATATCACCCAACAATATAATGTTTATTCTCAAAGAGAAATCAACAACACTTCTTTACAAATTACAAAGTTCCAGCGTTTAGATCTCTCAGATGAGGGATCCATTTATAGATATGTGAAGAGGTGTGAGTCAACTCTAGGTTTTTGATTAGTGTCATTCCACTGATAGTTCTTGGTTCCACTTGGAGATTTCATTGATCTCTTACTCATCCCTGGGCGAATTTAGAGAGGCAAGTGTCATATCAAAAGTTTCTAGAAGATTCTCTGGGTTTCCACTTAGCAAACTGTCTCTGCCATTTGTCTACTCTCGCTCATCACTCCCCACAGAAGGCTCTTTTAGTATGCATCGCACCTGGCTAGTGTAGCATCCAGTATGCATCGCACTTTGACCATGTCACATTCTGTATGGTCCAGTTTTGGCCAGTTCTGAGTGGTTTTTCAAGTGGAACTTCTAGGAAATGATGTAATCAGTTGACCATGATTCTTTAGGGTATGAAACAATACTTTTAGGGGTTAAAGAGCCCTTTGTTTATCAACATATATGATTGGAGTTGCAGTGCCCAAATATGTCAATAACACTACGTCAACACAGTAAAAGCACCAATTCCCGAGCAAGCGGATGGGGCTGCGTAAGAAGGTCAAGGCATAAAAGTTATCTATTGACCCGATCACCTTACTGAGGGTGATCTACTTGACTTCGGTGAGACGGTGTGCGATGTCACTTCCGATGCCCTCGAGAATTTTGCACAAGAGAACCATATTGTTTTGGGGGCCCTCAGAGCACAGCTACGAGAGTTTCAGGTGTGCACTCTTCAGGCTGGTACCCTTTCGATCAGCCTCACGGCAGGGACAACTACAACAAAGTAGGCTTTGTGCACTTAGACAACAAATACAATAGTGCTATCGGAAGGGGCACTGGTGACAACAAACGAGGCCGACAAGCCTACGATTAATGCATTGAAGGGTATTGGGATCAACATGGCTTCACTCCCTTGGGAGACACTATACATTATGCAGGATGGGATTACTGCAGAGCTGCAGGCTAGGGAGAGTCGCACACTGCAACTACTAAGCGAGCAAAATATCAACATGGAGAAATTGAGCTTGCAGTGTGATGAAGTGGTGTCGTAGAATTAGAAGTTGGTACAGGTTCTAGAAGAAGTATGTCAAAGCGTCCCTGAGTTGGCTATCCCAGCTGACACACCAGTAGAGGCGCGCATCCACAGGCTAGCAGCATGGGTGCGCAAGGCATGAGAAGAAATGACTAAGGTTTAGCTGGAGCTGAACCTTCAGATAACAGAGTTGTGATTGAAGGCATAGCCGTCCACCCCTCCGGAAGTAAGAGAACAACGCGCCAACGCTATTACATTAGGGCTGGAAGAGATTGGCAGTGTAGTAAGGACTGCACCAGAATGTTAGAGGAGTGATTTTAGGTCCTCATGAATCTGTAGGAGGACCCCAACATCCAGTGCTTAGAGATAGAAGCACATGATCTCTAGCAGTAGTACGAAAGATTCAAAGGGACTGCGCAGATGGTGGCCCTCACTCAGAGGCTCGCATGCATGCAATAGGCTAAAGCACTGAAAGAGCAGGTGGATGCAACACGACACAAAAAAGCAGTCCTAAAGGCGCACGTTCGGCCTTGGATCGATGAGGCCTTCACTATTACAACAACAATTGAAGGCAATCTCGCACAGATGCAAAGGACCTAGGAACAAGTCTAGGGAAGCAGTTCTGACACCACGGTCTCGGAACAATAGGTACAAAGATTCAACAAGCAGTTGCTTAGTGTGCTGCCAACCTTGCAGCGGTTTGAACAAATTTGGAGGGACTTTGCGTGAAGATCTCCGTGCCAACAGGGTGACTTGAGGGTGAGTCATGATGTTTGTGTTGGGGTTTGTTGGGCATGGAATCCCCCCAAGGCATGTTTTGGGGCTTAAAGCCAGGTTTTGACCAAGTCCATTGTAAAGACTCCACGATTTGTGGGCGTAGAGTGCGAATTCATAATAGAGTCACAGGGTTGTCCACCCTTGTTTTTGTAATGTAATCTCAGCTTAATAGACCTACCCATGGTTTACTGACCATGGGATTGTATAAATAGAGTGAGGCTCTAAGTATAGAAGATAACAAATAGATAACAAAAGAATAGAAGCATGATGAGTCTAAGAGATTGAGTCGAAGTGTGTCTTTGGGTTGTATTGTAGGAGAAGGCTCTACAACTGAGTGTGTAGAGGCCTAGTAGTTTGCAGCTAAGTGCGTGGACCCCTGCAGCTGAGTGCGCAGGGCAGGTCGAGTCTATAACCATTGGAAGAATCAATAAAGAGAAGTTTTATCATATTTTTGTGTATCGTTTCATGTTTAATGTATTATTGGGTATAAATTTCAAGTGTACTGTTTATTTGTTGCGCAAACTCATATGAATGTACTGTATAAATAAATATAACGTAAGGCATCCAATTACGTGAAGATAACTAACTAGTGTAGGAAGATAAGTAAGATCTCAGGCGTGACTTAAGTAAATACGTAGAGCGCTGCTCCGGTAGTGAGAAAGCCCCACAGCCCTTGGGTATGGCTGTGCGAAGGAAAGTCTATTAGGTTAGGGAAGGACGTGAAGTAACTAGCATGAAGGGACTAATAGTTGGACCAATTAACCCCTCAAACATCTCTAGGGTGCGGAAACCTAGTTCCAGCACCCCCCCATACTACTTCGGGTGAGAGCTCAGCTCGCGCTCCGTGGACTATTACTGAAAGGTCCAATAGTACGGGGATTTGTTTGGCTAATTAACTCCGAACCTGGGTCAGGCCCCAACAAGCCAACACTTGTTGTTAACATAGAGAAATCGTGTCTTCATAACTATTATTAATACACTCATATACTCTTACATAGATGAACTATCTATTGAGTTCTTCTATATTCTTATATTCTAGTCCCTTGTGGCACTAGTGATTTCTCTATACTCCATTGTCCCTAAACCAAAATCCTATGACCACCAACAATATTAGACAATAGGGATATCTTGTAGCTACCATGCAATTTCAAATCCAACATTGCCAACAATCTATGGAAACAGAGAATGTGCAGGCCCCACATTCTATATGGCTTGCCTCTAATATGTCTAAGGTTCATAATTCAATTCCTCCTTATCAATGAGGACTAATGTTCAATACAACATACAAACCATGACCACACAAACTAGTGAACTTGATATCTAAAAAAATGAAAGATCTAGAAGATCTATTAACTTTCCATATATATGATCCATCATTAATTTAGCGGTAGGACTCTCATAAATTCCTTAGCACATATGGATTTTCATCCTAGAAAGAAATCCCCAACTCCCATAGCCTGTGCTCACACTAGCCTTAATTATAATCGATAACTTGCTTCTTGATTTCTCAACCCTAAGTTTTGATTGGGCTAGTTTCAATTGTTGGCATTATGATGCATGTGTTGTCCTTGATGGAAACTCACTTGTAACAAAACAAGTATATGGTAACTAGATGATTTCAGAGGTTAGTTCAAAGGTGACAAAATTATGGAACAGAATACCATAATGATGGGACAAGGGTTTACATATCAGAATTAGAAGTTTGATACAGGTGAATATTTGAAAATCTATGGACTTGTCAAGGACAAGTAGCATATACACGGGAGTTTAGTGAAGTAAAGTAGCATATGGTTTTTGAACCAAGCTATTCTAAATACTAGGGGTCCTTAACATGGTATTGGCCCATAGTAATGAGCGTGAAAACGAATATTGATCCCGTCAAAGATTACCACTGGCACTAGTGTAGTTTTGACCCGTGGTATTGAATAAGGGCTAAACTATATAAAGAGGTGAAGATCAAAGTGGTAAGTGTTCAAGTTAAAGGATTTTTGATAAATGCTTCAATCTGAAGTGTATTGTAGGAATTTACAGTGTAAGTTCCTCAGATGGAACACCAAAGGATACCGCTCACAAACAAATCACAGATCAATACACCAGTATTCTTGACGTGGTTAAAACCCTCAAAGAGGGAAATAGTCCATGGCCTGCGCCAACGCGGCCACTTTAGGCAATTTATTAATAAAAGAAAGAAAATTTACATAAGCTTATATCATGAACGGTCACCCTACAAATGACCCTCCATGCTCTTTAAATAGAGATAATGGACCAATTGGGTGTTAAGCCACATATCAAGTGTCTGTAATACCAAGGAGAGAATGAACTGTCAGATCACGTCATGTCTAGAACATATCGTGACCGTTGGATTGTAAGTTACAAAAGTACATTGTAAAGAAACACACTTTACCTAACTCTACACTAGACCAAGTTATACTTAACTATTTCCTATGTGTCAGAATATCCTAGCATATATTTGCATTATAAGGGCCATAATTGTCACATAGATCTAAAATAATTATGCATCGATGAATACAATGATGGACCAGGAACATGATAACTGAAATGAATTTTCATTATATGATATGTTCATGGATTGACTAGATCTAAGTACTGACGCATGTTTTTATATCTGGATATTATGATCTGGGTCTTTCTGAAGTACTGAAGAGCTGCACAATTTTAGGTCAAAATATGTAAATCTATACGTTTGTCGGTCTCAGGAAAAGTGTGTATACACGTGGGTTCACTTATTCAAAGTCACGTATATAAAGTAAAGGTTTCTGTTCATAAATGACTGATCAACTTGATAAATGTTGTTGTTTCTCTGCTATCTGTCAATGATGTCCTCATGTTGATCTGGGTTGAGTGATAATGTCTGAAGTAGATCTGATTGAATGATGAAGTTGAATTTGGTTACATGTTGATTGGTTGAAAAGATTATTGATGTTGTGTTGTAGCGGCTACAACTAGCCTCCAAAATTTTTTTTTAGCTTCGTTTTGGAGCCTCCCTATCAACCATATTAGCAGCATGTTTTGCACTATCAAGTACATAGGATTCATTGGTTTTTCAACAGCTTGCCAACCTGTGCATGCTAGTTTGTTTCCCTCCCCTCACATGCTTCCACTCTGTACTTAAGCTAGTTGTTGGCTGAGCATCTCCCTTAGAAAATTGAAAAATTCTAGAAGGGAACTAGCCTTCCCTCCAGAAATTGTGCAAATATGCTGGGCTTAGAAATTGTGCAATGCATTCAGACAATCTTCCTTGGGAAAATTGCACAATCTTGCCCAACACTACAACTCAACCCAGAAATTATGTAATTTTGGGCAGTAGTCACTTGCTCCTCCCAAAAATTGTGCAATCCCTCTGGGACAATTGGACCAGCGCCTCCCAGAAATTGTGCAATTTTGGGCATCACTCACCTGCTCCTCCCAAAAATTTCGTAATCCCTCTAGGACAACCAACCCAATTCCTCTCAGAAATTGCGCAAATCCCTCTCTCAGTCAAGCAGGCTGTTGCATGTGCCTTCGGGTTTACTAGTTCCCTCCAGGATCGAGAAAAACTAATTTGCATGCATGGATTGCTCTTCTCAAAATAACAAAAGGCATCATGCAAAAGACATCCCTAGATCTAGGGATCTATTCTTAGCAGCTGGAGGTTACATACAAAGTTCATTTTAGAAACCTCTTGCCAAGTGTCCCTTTTTCCTAGATTTGTGGCATGCACGTTATCAAAACTTATGAACTGAACACTGCATAGCTCATTCCTCACATCAATATTATAGCTATGACATCCCACATTGCATCGAGGTGTCTTTGGCACTTTCAGCTTAGCTGTTTCAGGGTAAGTCTGCTTTTCATGTCTTGCGCTGTGTTTTTATCATTTTTTGTGTTTCACTTTGTTTGAGTGTTGTTGGCTTGATTTCAGTGAGCGCTTGTTGTCGTTTCAATGTATGTTAGCTTGCAAAAGCACCGTTTCAGTTTTTGTTCACATCTCACTGTTGTCGCATGCATGACATTGATTTTGAACTGACGGTCGCTGTTGCGGTGACTCACTTCACACACATGCATGCTTTCCCATTTTCTGAATCCTGCACTTATTGTTTGCATGCATGATCATTCACTCTTCTTTACACTCAATATCACTATGCATTCAAACTTCTCATGTTTTCAGTCTCCCGTCGGTGGGTTTGGGTTGCCTTGGCCCGACCTTGCCTTGCCCGGCTAGCATTATGCATTTTTGGAAGTGAAGGATCTGCCTTCCCTCCAAAAATTACACAAGTCTTGACTAGCACTGACCTTTAGGCTTGCATTGCACAATTCTAGGAGGTAGTGCCTTGCTAGCCCCAAAAACTGCGCAATGCAGTTTGCTGGTTTGCATGTCATTGCTGAGTGAAATTGGGCATTGCGCAGTTTTAGTCCTCAGCAGGCCAGGCTAGACTGTGCATTGCACAGTTCCAGTAATCAGTCAGCCTCCCGACAGCTCAGACAGTCACACAGGTATGTTGCATGTCAATCCTATAGTTTGTTTTGGTTTTTTACTGAAAGATTGCTTATCATGAGTGTTGCTATGTCTCCACGTATCACAGGTGTTCATCTACCTCTCAGCAATAGAGGTACAATGGCTTCTATGATATCAGAGTCTAAGACACCGTTCATAGCACAATTGGGGATACAGTCGATCAAGTGTCTTTGAACTTGCCTATCTATGAAGACATCAAGTTGTTCATGGACAAGGATATCAAGATGAAATGGTAGTGGCATCATAATGAGCAACACCATCAGTAGTAGTAGAAGGTAGCACACCTGCATGCGACAAATATAAGAGGAAGGTTGTTGACAGCGCAGAGGTGGAGCACAGTTGCAAGCTCAAGCAGATCCACTTGTGATGAAAGCAACTTTGGAGATTGAGGCTATGTGGTGACTATGTGACAAGAGGATCACGTGAAGGTAGAGAGAGAAACAAAGAAGGAGTTGTAGGCGCTGAAGTGGAAACTCAAAGAATAATAGAAGCTACACCAATAAGAGAAGAAGTTGTAGCGGGAACATGTACAGTAGGAGGCGTACCATGCACAGACTGATGAAATTGTGACCATATAGGTTATGGACCCATCCAATAGTTGGAATAGCTGGCATGGAGTAGACAGGGTGAGAAGTGATGTCGATTGCATTCAAGGGTGTTCGGGAGCATGGATGTCATTGTGCGCACACATGCGATCCCACCCATTTGGCACTCAATGAGGCGAAGAAAAGAAGAAAGTCTGACTGGAGTTGAACATGTATTTTGACAAATTGATGTGCATGGTCACCAAAACACACATGGAGATTAGCACAAACACTTGCATAAGTATGTTGCTGGTCCAACTGCACTGAAGACAATGATGCACATGTTATTAGATGAGTTGGACAAAGGAGCCATATCAGTGTACTGAGATGCAATGGAGGCAAGAGTTTGCTTTCAACAAGATGTCACCATTCAACGCACAAACACCATCATGGACGACCAAGCTTGGCATCAGTTCGCCACCGTTGATCATCACAAGGATGTTGAAGAGTTGGTCTTACCACAACTATTCGAGTGTTAGTGATGTCTTGCATTTCTTGCTCAAGCCATTTTGTCTCACATGGGTAGATGTGCAGATTGGATGTAACATCTTGTAAAGTGGAAGTCCAAGTGTTGATAGTTGAATGTAACAGTCATAGAGTAGTTGAAGAGTCATGAGGGCAGGTGACCAATCACAAAGGGGAACGTCAAGGGTCATCCCACCCTTCTCTATTTATAACACCTCATAACTCATTGTAGAGGATTTTGGTCAGCCAAGCTTCCGATAGGAGTATCTTAGAGAAATCTAGGAGAGTATTGTAACGAGCCTTGGCTTCTCCACAGTGCAGAGCTAGTACATCTCTTTCGAGGAGCAGGTGGCAGTGACTGTAACGTTCTGCTATTAGGACTAGCGGTTGGTCATGGTTGTACTATAAGATTGGAACTTTCACTTCTTAATATAATAGAGCCAACACATTTCATGCATATGTTGTTATTGTATTTTAGCTATCTTGGTTACTCTAATGATATATGTATTTATTTGCTTACGCATGCATGTATGGACTATTTCTGTATAAGTATGTATGAATCTTATTGAGATGTGTTTTTGGTTTAACCATGACATTGAATTGTTAGCTTACTTTCTTTCTAGTCTGTGATGCATCTTCGCTTGCGTGTTCCCTTCCAAGCTGCATGCTTTCACAGGTTTCCAAGGGGCGCACTCACCTCCCTTTTCGTGTGTCAGAACCATTTGCCGAGTCGTAAAAAGGGTCTTTTTCACCTCTAATTACCTCACATTAACTTGTCAATCCAGGAACATTTTGTTATTTCAAAGAGTGTCTCAGTTTGAGGCTATCATTTGTCAGAGTAATGCTAGTAGTATAGTGCTCAAAATACAAAAGTAAATGGATGCTTAAAACAAGATCTACTTACAGTAAAGCACTTTAAGGTTGAAATCATGCATTTGGGAAACTAAGCAATTTATTAGTCAAGGGTCCAGTAACAGTAACTCATCCCTCTGTAAACTGATGTAACTAAAGACAATCAAGGAATAGATCATCAATCTAGGGACTAGACAACAAATGTCAACGCCCACTACAGTTTCAGATCGTTTTGCACACCAAAGCAGTGTTAACGCAAATAATCAGAAAATGGAACAACAAATAGAGAATGGAACAACAATTAGGAAATGGAACAACAACTAGAAAATGGAACAACAACTAATTCTTTATGAACAACAACACTTTAATCTTTAGAAATAAGTGCAACAATCGTATCCTACAGAAATCAGGTAGCAATCTTTACTCTAAGGGTAAATCAGACAGCACACGGAAATAGAATGACAACTGATTAGCATGGAAATATAGAACAATACTCAAAGCCAAATGTAGGTGCACAATAAACCAAGATAAATAACACACATGACACACCTTAGGACTGAGAAAAGTAGTAATCTGATTTTGATACCACCAATATCAATCTTAATTATAAAGAATAACGATTGTAACTCGTACTGGAACAACAATGCCAGTTGAACAACAATCGTGATTAAATGTAAACCATTGATGAATACAACAATACCAACTTATGAATGTTACAACATGATTACTTTGCAATTGAACAACGATAACATTCCATAAAGACCAGCAATATTCTATTAATGATTAAAGGAATAACAATGCGTTACAGGGCTAGAGTAATCGATACAACATTCCTGTCACAGAGAACGAAATTGCTCAGTCAAACATAAATCAAATATAACAGAGCTGTGATGTAAAATAACAAAACATATCAGATTATCGAACAAAGCTGATAATGGAAACTACGCGCAAACAAAAGGTAATAGTACAGGAGCAAGTGTTCCACCAGGGCTGAGCCCTTAGCCTCCAGGGACACATTGCTTGAAATTATTCCAGGATCAAAGGTGAAACAACAACCAGGTTTATATTAAAGCATGAAAACATAGTTACACCGGATCACTTCTCAATGAGAGTCGATGATCAAATTTTGAAATTCAGAGAAAAGTTACATAGAAAAATGACAGCAGATCCCCCCCGAGCTAGCAGTGCTGCCCCTTGTTATAACAGCTAAGGCGGAGATATCAATGATGCAAAAATAGTTAAAGCAGTGATCCCTTAGGATCAAAGGATCCTGAGGGATTCGCCAAACTGTTAATTCCCAGTTATCCATTTGCCTTCTTGCGCCGAGTCGATATCTCCATTTCCTTTCCCTGGCTGATATGATGTAATTTGGATCACCTTTTTTGCATGTGGTTCCCTGCCAAAGGGACAACAATTAACTTGGCCTTGTCTTTTTCTTTGGAATGACAATCTTTCGTTTTTCCATTTTCCTACATAAGAAATGGCAATTATCAGTGTTTTCGTGTTGCATATTAATCCTACAGATTTTGTCATGATTTCTTATTATCTACCTAGTTCATGATGCAAAGGGGCTGTGAGTTTTAATGAAAAGATACCAAAATAATCAACAAAAACATACCTTCTTTAGTACTCCACACACCCCCCTGCTTACCCTTTTTCATGCCCTCATGAAAAAATTGTAATTAACATGTAAGGCAGTGAGAGAGTAGGTTGGAGATGGGATCTCATGTGGTGGTCTACAACCATGATGCCTAACTAGGTGTTCAAAAAAATGGCTTGTCTGCCCCTCAGGCATCTCATATAGGGCTTGGTATCCAAGTGTAGGGTGCAAATAATCGGACTTCGGAACATATATCCTAACCAAGATGGCCCTGCTCTCAAGATAAATTCACCATAGAGGTTCAAGCGATCGACGACTAACTTAAAATTCTCATAATTAAATGGTTCCCTGAGTTGCATATTCGGATTAGAGATATGATATCAAAATTTAGCCGCATCAATGGCAAGGTCCTTAATAGTGAAAAAGTATTCTATTCCCTACCGATTGATTGCTTTATGAATGGGTTCTAATGCTTCAATCACTCCTGGAGTCCCCATGAGGTTCCTACGTTTCCTCCACAACTGCACTAGATTTCTAGGCTCAGCTCTTACCCATAAGTCTAATCTGTTTTCTTGTCTTTGGAAGGCATTATAGGCTTTAAGCCATTTGATTTGATTAACTCCAAACGAAATGAATGCTTGCAGTTGGATATCCCCAACAAAAGGGCTGGGGTTCTGCTCTGCCTCTTGGTCTAACACAAGGTTATGTAGATAGAATTCACACAATAATATTTGAACCTTTACCCCATAGTGCTTACAAAAATTTATAAAATCATCAAAGGTATTAATTTGTATAGGGGCTCCTGCTCTGACAACCTTTATTTTCAATTGCAAATATCGTTCCATTAAAAGCAAGGCATAATTCTTAGCAGGGGCTCTACATGCTAGGACGCCAGTGTACAAAGAACATAAGGTATCCATCTTCTTGATAACTACATCTAACCTATGAGTTACCTTTGTAACTTTTTCTTCTTCCTTTTGCCATCCTTCAAAGGCCTGGCTTTCAGATAGATTGACATTCCTTAGTTGTTGTTGTAATTCTTCATACTTTTGTCGAGAAACTGTTTGTTCTGTAAGTTTTCGACTGCTTGCTGAGCTTGCATCAAACCCTCTCGTAGGGTTACTGTCCTTGGATCAATGTCCCACATGGTAGTGGTGAATGGAAGGTTCAATTGAATCTTCTTATTGCATCATCTCATGTTTATGGTTCGCATTTCTTCAGAGGGCTGTGCCTCTGTCTGCACTTCTTTGTCACAGGCCGATATATTGTCTGTTTGTACTTCAACATGGGTAATAGTTGAGTGATGTTCCTTTTGGTTTTGAACAGCAAACTGCTCCTCAACAGGGTTTTGAAAGGCAGACTGCTCCTCAACAAGGTTTGGAACAGCAAACTACTCCTCAACAGGGTTTGGAACAACATACTGCTCCTCAACAGGGTTTGGAACAACAGACTGCTCCTCAATAGGGTTTTGAACAACAGGGTGGACTTGAGTCCTCTGAACCTTTTTCTTGAGGAGTCTTTCCAGAGTGGTTGTATGTCTCACCCCCGAAGTCCTTTTTACCCTCTTCCTCATTTTCAAAACCCCGATTTGTTGTTGAAGTCGAGCTATCACAGTCAGTAATATTTGCTGTTCTTTCCGTAATCTTTTAATTTCTTCTATTTCCTTAGAAGGAACAATTGTTTGTTTACTCGAGCCTGGACTGTATCTTGGTCAATTCCTTGGTTTTCTCCTTGGAGTTCTCCTTCGTTGTTCTTTTCAGGTTGCTCAGGAGTAAAAACCCTAGCTGGTTCTGTTATTTCCTGGGTGACTTCTTTTTCCACCCCTTATTCTTCCTGAATTTCTTCTGGTGTAGTCTGGCTAGGAACTGATTGTTCCTCCTCTGTACCACTTTTCTCTCTTGTCATACTTTCATCATGAACAGGCTGATTCTCTTTTTCTACTTCCTCGTCATGTAATTCTTTGGGTGCATTTTTGTCCTGAGCAGAATGATCTTTTGGTTCTTCTTCAACATGGAGGTCTGGTGGGCTGAGAGGTTGGGCATATTTGCCCATATTGGCCAGAATTTTGGCCCATTCATCTTCCTGCAATGGATTTTGCAAGTGGATTCCTTCGTGCTGCTCTATTTCTTCCTCCTCCTGCCCAGGTTGCTCGGTCTCTTCCTCCGTTTCTCCTTCCTCATTTCCTTTCAATCCTTTCTCATTCTCTTCTCCTTCCAATTGCGGGGGTTGCTCATCCCCTGAATCGTCTATCTCGACTGGTTGGCTAGTATCCCCTTAGGAATTTTCCAGCCTCCCTCTAATTTGTGCCAATCTGACTGATTTCCTTCGTTTGAATGGTCTCTCTGACGTACTGGTAGCATGCTTACGTTTTGGGGATGGCATAGTCAATCACCAGTCTATCATGGAAATTAGCTCTTCCCAGCTGCTCTGTTGCTGAGCAAGGCTATGGCTAACTATCAACCGTATCATCCCATGGTGACTTACTACTGATTCTACATGTTGTGCCTTTTTCATGCTTCGGGCAACATCACGAAGTAATGAATTTAAAAATGCAGGTAAGTTTATAGAGCATTTCTGTTTTAATACGGCTAAAAGTTTAAGGTGTCGTGGTCTTACCACGTCTTTCCTGCCTTCACAGGTGATGTAGCTCTGGATGATCTTCACCAATTCTGCCCACGACTCTCCTAATGCTACTGGTAGAACTCCCTTTACTCTGACTGTCAGGTTCTGGCCTTCATCCTAGAAGATTTTTATGATCTTTTGTAGTCTCTCCTTTAATGTACACACAAGTTCAGTGGCTGGCAGTCCCGAGACCTCTGCAATTATGTCATCGGTGACTGCTATGTGTCTCCCCCTTACTATGGAGTGATATTCTTGCAAGTTCTGCAAGAATTATATTGCTATGGTCTCATTTGATTCCTATAAATGATTGAGATAAACTAACCAACCTGTCCTTGCCAGGATTTCCCATGCTGCATAAAATATTGTCAATACCTATGGTTCTCTCCGAATTGATCTTCCTCCCATGCCTTTGGCTTCACTATAAAATCTCAGCGATGGCAATGGAACAACAAGCTGTTCAAACTATTAGAACACAGAGAAACTAAGAAAACAGTAGGAATTTCTCAAATCCTGAGTCACTTACTAATTGCCACAGAGCATACTATAGAAATGTATTAGGAACAACAAGCCATGCAAATTGAAAAACAATATACCATTGAGCCTTACTATTCCCGAGTAAAAAATTTCTTGAATAATAGTTTGACACATCTACCAGCAAATGATGAGTTTACCTGCCTCCCCCCTGCGATGTAATAGGTCGTCCTTGGCCGTCAAATGAGGGAGTGGCATGCTGAACTGCCAGAATTTAGAGTTATAAAGGAACAACGTATGTCGAAATTCCATGTGTTACAAAAGGAGCAGATTGCTGAAATCGAGGTGTATAGTCGGATTGCTTAACAAATAAGAGACTGCTGTGATATGATACGAGGTTGGGAGGAAAGGATTCTTGACATGCATACAGAGTCTAATGTGGTCATTATCAACTTTTTTGTCATGATTGGTTATAATAGATTTTCATGTGTTTAATGGTTCGTAGAAATGATATACATAATCTTATGTATTACAAAGGTATTAGAGACAGAAGGGTGTTGATGATTAATATTGGTGTATAAGGAATGTGACTTCAATACCATTAACAGAGCTCTGCGGCCGACAGGTGTCCGTAACCTTGACAGAGTTGTTTGTTTCACCCATGGAACCATGATCCTTTGTGTATACTTAGGAAGTGCTGTGCAATGTCAAAATGTAGGCCATTATGCTAGCTTGGTGACCAGTTAGTCATAATGCCATTCACCAAGAAGGAGTGAAAGGTGGGCAGGCCGACTTATGATGAGACCTCCTGTTCCAAGGGCTCTTTATTTCCTCTGATGTGCCTCTTGGATCATATCCCTAGTGTGGTGGCCATAGTGGGAATGCCACTTCACTTTCTTCCTTATGATCATGGTAGGCTGGCTCTTGATGAGACCCCCCTATCCTACTTTTGAGAACCCATAAGTTATATAATTTTTTTTTTATTTTTCATAAAGTACTCCCTATTTATACACAAAGGGTGGTTCAACACTCCTTAAGAGTAGGAATGGTGGAAGAAGTCTTAACATCTCAATAGAAAAATACAGACCCTTTGTTCTTGTTCCTTAATAATGATCAAAGAAGATTATGAGAATTTAAAAAGAACCAACATGATAAAGATAACCAATCATATCAGTATTAGTAGAATAATGACAACAAAAATAATGGATGATTGTGTCCTTTCCTCATTCCTCTTACCAATTCAAAGCAATTTCTTGTAAAAAAATAACGATTTTATATAATTCACTGATTTCAGTATGTTGTAGTTTTGTATCCATTGCATAAGTGCATAACTGTGTTCCAAAAGACTTGAAATAGCAGGAACAACAAGCATATTTAAATTGGAACAGTGAGGAGAACAAGCATAAGTAAAAGGAATACGCGAATGTTGTCGTTTCAAAAAGGAAGAGAAAAAGAATACAAGTGCTGTTCCTTTGAAAAATGAACAATAGAAAATGCAATTATCGTTCCTTTGGAAAAGGAACAGCAGAAAACGCAAATGTCGTTCCTTTGGAAAAGGAACAACAAAAATAAAAAGTGCTGTTCCTTTGGGAAAGGAACAACATAAAACACAAATGCCGTTCCTTTGGAAAAGGAAAAACAAAATCCAAAAGTGTTGTTCCTTTGGAAAAGGAATAGCAGAAAACACAAATGCCGTTCCTTTGGAAAAGGAACAACAAAAATCAAAAGTGAGAAAGGAACGACTGAAACAAAGGGTGCTATTCCTTTGAAAAAGGAACAACAAAACAAAAATGTTGTTCCTTTGGCAAAATGAACAACAGAAACAACAAAAGTGCACACAAAGTGTCATCCCTTCAGAAAAGGAACAACAAAAGTGATAGTGTTGTTTCACTTTTTTTTTAAAAGAATAGCAAAATGGTGAAGATGCTATAAGGTGCAAATACAAAGAAATATGTACAAAGAGAAATTCATGCTAACAAAACAAAGGAATTATGTACAAAATGTAAAAAGAATTGAATCACTTAATGAATCACAGGTGAGGAAGATATCTCTTCCTCCCCCAAAATTTGCATGTCAGAGTCTTTGCGTAGTTGCTGGTAGAAGGACTCCCAAGTAAGTGGTTTACGATACAGTCGAATTCGGTGGCTGTTTGCTTTGAAGGTATATCCAGATCCGTCAATGGTTGTTAGAGTAAGGGCGCCATTATCATGTACCTTCTGGATTTCATATGGCCCCAACCAACGAGTCTGAAGTTTCCTGGGAAAATCCTAAAACCTGGAATCGTATAAAAGCACCCAGTCTCCTTCGCGGAAGACTTTATTTTTAATGAGAGCATCATGCCATTTATCTCACTGTTGTTGGATTAATGCAGTGTTTTGGAGGGCAGAGAGCCTGATTTCATCTAGCTCATTGATTTGTTGTAATCTATTGATATGTGCCTCGTTTAAATCTAGGCCGACTTCTTGTGTTGTTCGTAGTGTTTGGATTTCAAATTCTATGGGAAAAATGGGTTCCTTTCCAAACACCAATTGATATGGTGAATAGCTGGTAGTGCTTCTCCATGTTGTTCTGTAAGCCCACAAGGCTTCTGGTAGTCTTGCAGCCCAGTCGCGTCTATGTGATGCAATGGTTTTTGTTAAGATTGCCTCTATTATTTTATTACTGCTTTCTACTTGACCATTTGCCTGTGGATGGTGTGGAGAGGTGATTTTGTGTTGGATATGATAATTTTTGAGTGTTGCAACAATCTTGTTACCAGCAAACTGTGGTCCACCGTTTGTAATTATATCTCTTGGAAGCCCATAGCGCACAAATATATGGAATAGGAACTGTATGACAGAATCCCTTGTAGCCCTCGACAATGCCTCTGCTTCAACCCATTTGGTGACATATTCTGTTGCTACCAAAATATATGTTTTCTGGTTCGAGGATGGGTTAATTGGTCCAATAAAATCGAGGGCTCATCACTCGAATGGTTCAATAACTAGCTGTGGATTCAGGGGAATTTCGTCGGACTGACTAGGGCGTCCTGCTCTTTGATAGCTGTCACAAGCTTGAATGAACTTCTTTGCATCTTTGAAGATTGTGGGCCAATAATACCCTGTTTGTAGGACCTTATGCCCAGTTCTGCGATCAGTGAAATGTCCGCCACATGGTTCGTCATGACAGGCTTTTAAAATATAAAAAATTTCGTCCTCGTAGATGCATCTCCAGATGTGCATATTTGCCTTTGTATGGAATAGGTAGCCCCCAATCCAAGAAAATCAAGAACTTCACTGGACAATATGTTTTCGTTCATTGAGAGTTAGATGTTTCAGTAACTTAGCTACTGCTAAGTAATTATCAACATCAGCATACCACAACGTTTTAATAGTGATAGAAAACAAATGCTCATCTGGAAATTGATCTTCAATTGCTGCTGTGTCCACTGGTTTTGGCATTCGCGAGAGAAAGTCAGCTACATGATTTTCTTTTCTAGGTCGATCCTTGGTTGTAATATCAAATTCCTGCAATAAAATCAACCATCTAGTTATTCTACCATTTGTGATTAGTTTATTTGCTAAATATTTTATGGCAGAGTGATCCGTATACAAGATAACATGATATCTAGTAATGTAATGCCTGAGCTTATTGACAGCATGTATTACAGCTAGAAATTCCTTAAAGAGTTTAGACTTCTGTGATCCATACTTGATTGTGAGTATGATTTCAGTAAAATCACATAGAGAATCATTTGTCGACGCGTTTCGAACCAACTAGTGTGGTTCATCGTCAGGACAAGTTGAGGAACAAATCTGAGCGATCCGTTAAATAGAGCATGCAGGTCCTTTCAACGGCTATATGAACGTGCAACGGTTAAAAAGACCCTTAACGGTTATTATATATATATAATTTAATTAATTAATTATTTATTTATTTACAGTAATATT
>APFE030041950.1:0-42258 GCA_000404065.3 Pinus taeda
TGCAGCAAGCAAAGTACGACATATTTGGCCTGTGAAATGCCAATCATGAAAAATGAATACCTGCTGCAGCAGGAGCTAACAAGTGGAACATGAGGGGTCCCACATACCACCGAAATAGGTTGATATGGAATAAAAACCTGTAAAGGTTGACAACATGTATTTGATCTTGTTGGGGTATAGATTGATGGGTAGGAATTTGAGATGAAGATGACACAGGTTGAGGATTCAACAATCGATCCCAAAACAAACTAAGTTGAATGAGAAAAGTAGGTTGCCAAACACTGGAAGCCATCCGAGGATAAGGAGGATTATAATTAGGTTTATTATCAATTTGAGGTATACCAACAAAAGGTTGCCCCCCTGCCATAGGAGGAGAAGATGATGGAGGCAACTACAACCCAGATGGAGGGCACCCAACATAAGGAGATCTAGGTTGTTGAAGATAACCTTGACCACTAACATAAGGGACAACGTGTTGTTCAATGATAGGTGTAGGTGGGGGAGAAGGAGCAGGCTTAGTGACGTTTATAAGGGAAGTGCTAGATGGAATTCCATAAACAGATGACATGGGAGAGGTCCAAGGACTGGAAGCTGCACCAGAGAAGGTACCAGATAAAGATTGATAGTTGGGTGGGATGGACGGGCCACCATACATATGTGCCTCTCGTAATGTTGTAAACATTAATGAGGAAGCAACATTTGATGTCTCAACCATAGTGGTGGACAAGGGTTGGGAAGTCAAATTGGATCTAGTCATGGTTAGCAATCCCAATTAAGATTGTTGCAAGAAATCCGGGGGTGAGTCAAAAGAATCAGGTAAAGAAGTTTGTGTTGGAGTCTAAAGAGGAGGAAAAGGATCAGTGTGATAAACATGAAGTCCACTTCAATAAACGGGAGTAGAAGGATAGCACTTTTCTTGCAGGATATCTTCAATACTCACAAGGGGAAGCTCCTAAAGTAAGAGGTGAAGATGGTTGAGGCTCCTTAGGTTCAACGACCTTAGGACATAAAGTTTCTGACTTAGGAAAGTCAAGTTCAATAACCTTAGGCAATAAGGTTTTAGGGATTTTTGTTTCGAGTGTGTCAGATTCACCAACAAAAGTAGAGGTGATCTCGGGCTTAATACTCAAAGAGAAAGATGATGCTAGTTAATAATATTTAGGAGGACTAGAAGTAGTTCCTGAATTCTTGATTTGGTAGTTTGGGTCTTCTTGTGCTTCCAACAACGACTAGGAGTAGCCTCTAATGGAAGAGGAGGCTTATTTTTCATTCTATGCAAAATATGGAGTGGGGGATTTTGTTCTTCCACGTTGCATAATAAATTTTCAAATTAACGCAAAAATAAATTAAAAAGAGGGTAATCTAGGCATAAACGATTACCAAGCAACCATGAATTGCAATATACGCCTTGGCGAACCAAGGACTTAATGGTTGTGCAGACAATCTCCCTATATTTTGTGTTCGGCGTATCATGGTACACAAGGTGGATGACTCAGTTACCTATGGTGAGGATAACAACCTATAGGGGAATTCCAAAATAGACTTGATGGTATGTGGAAGTGCAATCTATAGTAGTGTTGTCTAAAGTGTAACCATATGATGAGAGTGTTCCCATATACTTTGTGTGCGTGGAGCATCGTCTAATATACCCAAAGTTACATGGAGAACGATCCTATACACTTATGTACGTGGAAAAATATTTCACCCTTGGGATACAACACTGACAAACAATGACAACTCCTACGTTTAACAACGCCATAACACATCTTTAGCCTAGACCTATAAATGTTTGTGTTAATGTTACAGATGCTCTTTAGGTTGCTTCAATAAATTTTAATGTTTATCTTCAATTAAATTTTAGTTTTGGGGCTCACCATGAATGTCACTTGAATATCCTAAAATGCAAACTAGCATGAGGAAATGAAATCTTTATCATTCAATGAAAATCTATCTAAGGAAGGGAAGAGACAAAGAGTATGCAACAAACAATGTGAAAAATGCAATTCCCTTTTAAATGCAACTATTCCAATGTTGATGCACACACAAAAACCTAAATGCCAATGCAAATAATTTTCTTTTCAAGTCACTTAATTTTTGAAAATGAAGAAAACTAAGATGCAAAGTTTAATCACTGATTCAAATAAGCTTTTCAGGACGATGACTAGAACACCAATTCATCTAAGCACTCAATGTTCAAACAAAATTAGTTTTCAAATGACCTAATGATAAGAACAAAGGAAAATTTAAACAAATCCTTACCAAAGGCACTAAAAATGAAAGAAACCAAAATGGGGGCTTCAGAGAGACCACAAGACACTCAAAGACTCAAGGAAGAGCAGCTAGAACAAGGTTGATCAGAGAGAAATCAAGACAAAATCAAACTTGTGCATGAACAGGGGCTAATGCAAGTGCAAAGGAGGCACCAATGTTATGCAACGCAGGCACAAAGAAGTCTCGGCTGGGGTGCAATGCTCTGTCATAGGACTATAGGGTGCTTTGGTCTACGGATTCAAAGTTCTGACACAAGGATTGCAATTGAGACTCAATGAAAGGTCTTCCTAGCTTTGTTCTTGATTGAATAAGATAGTAAAGGTTTGAATAAGAGACAAGGAAAGCACAATGGAGAAAGAAACCACCAAGGGAATACAATGCTCCCTAGTATGGTCACCAATTTGTTATGTGGAATCTACGACTACATACATAAGTATCTTCCCTAGGCCTAGTGGACTAACCTAGAACAACAGAAATACAAGGAGACTAATGTTTTCCTTAAAGTAAATAGTTAACGGGATTAAGCCTACTTGGAATTTGACGTATGCTTCGCTCCTTTCTTCTGATCCCTATAATTAGAACCCGCACAGTCAGATAACATAAGCCAGCGATCTATGAAATCTATATAGCATCATCTAATTACTTTATTCAATTGATCAACATGGTATTGAAATATATGAAACCATAACATCATATATAGGAAAACAAAGAACTCTTTGCATTAATAGAAATGGAGTGAGTTACAACCAAAAATAGGTGTTGATCTTGTAGAAGAGCTCCTCCAAGTTGACTTGTCCTTTACTTGTCACAAAGTGCACCTCTAATAACCCTAATACATGGAATGATATCTATCACATTAGCAGCATAAGGGTAGAATCACTCTCCAAAAGGAAACCCCTTGCCTATGGATGGCAGTAAATATATAGGTGAAGGATGTAGTTCATGAATTCTTATCCTTTTACCAATCTGAGCTTGAGATCCAATCTTAATGGGAGGATGACCTTAAGGGATAAGGGATTAAAACTCCAAGGTAGGATAGGATAGTATTCAAGACTTTTATCTGAGGTAAATAGTTACAACAGATCTTGGAAGCTTCTGGATTCTTTTTTGTTTTCTGGAATTTCTAGAATCAACGCATGCCCAACACTGAGCAACATCTTGGTGATAAGTGCAGGTCGATAGTAGGCCAACCTGGTAGCTAATGATGGCTAGTAAGGGGCCAGAGTAAGTTGGTCCTTAAAATGACTAAAACAAGGTGCTTTATGGCATAAATTTAGGGTTTAGACATAGTCATGCTTAGGGATTTGTGTAGGGAAGATGAGAAAGTGTTCAAAGGATATGAATGATCATATTTGAATGCCTATTGACCAGATGTGACAAAATGGTGATCCGAATTTAAATAGGAAGGCAACAAATTACAGATATAACCATAAATATAGAGATGCAACAGAAATAACACTTCCTTTGATTAATATCAAATAATGAAATATGCTTACAAACAGTATGGAAATGAGACTAGCTCGGTGATGGTAGCTTATCTCTAAGAAGAGATGTGGTGGCTACATGCCTCTTAACTGTGTTATAATGAAGCTCGAGGGCCTTTTTATTATTGAACAATAAGATTAAACCCTAAACAACCAAAACCCTAACCTGAGGAGATGTAACACCAAGAGTTTATGCGTCCCTTTGGGGTTAGTTGGGCAGCCAACTTCCCGAGGTCGTGACTTGGTCATATTATCTCTGTTTGATGCGCATGATATCCTGTTGGAAATATCTCTCCGAGGACTATGACAAAAAAAAAAAAGAATTAATATAAGTCGTTGGCGGTAGATTGCCAAAAAAACATCATTTAGGGCCTCAAAACGGCTTCGAAAGTTTAGGACCCAAAAAACTACTATAAATTGTAAATTGTGCTATAATTAAGGAAACTGAAAAACTGAAAGAAACAATGTTGGGGGTCCAAGTGGAATTGGCGGGTGGCCACCACTATCCACCTGGATCAAATGGCCTATAACACATGCTAAAGTAATAATGTCACCTTCCTTTATCAATGTTATTTTACACATTGATGCTTTTCCCTTCAAGTTATCGAGAATTGCTACACCAGTTTGGGTGGAACCTTGCCTTCTCTTTATTATATAACAACTTCATTGCACAAGAATTTATAGTCCCCTGAGGCACTTGCAAATTTCTCTTCTATGTTTTGATATTTTACCATTTGCACTACCTATGAGTAGTTATATCACTTTGGGCTTTGAAAAATTGGTACCTTGACTTGTTATACTACTTAACGACTTCATCAATATATATTGATATTTCCCTCTTGAAAATGCAACAACCAAGCCTCACCAACTTACATGCTTGTAGTGCTTTTATTTCAAAGATTCTAAAAGGCTCCGACATATTAATCCAATTGAATATGCACATGTTAGTGACAATGGAAGAAATCATAAACATGCTTTTTAAAGGCATAAGAGGAAGTCTCGAAAAAAAAAATTATTTCTTTTTTTGCAACAACTACTATTCTTACTGATAGTGGGATGAGTCAAGACAGTGAAACTAGTATCTAATTCTCCCTCACAACTTCACATTTTAAGTTGCAAAATGGCATATTCAACTACATCTTATCATTTAAGTAACTATTCAATTGCATATGGGCATGCATAGTACACTAGAATTGTGGCAAGTTTATCAATTTCCAATATTGTCCTCTTGATGCTTATCTCTAGCTTCTCCTCCTCCATGCGAGGCACAATTTTTATGGCAATAACCTCTATTTTTCATGCACAATGAATGTCTTCATCCTCTTTTCACATTATGAATATGCATAACCTTAATGAATTAAAGAGGTAGTTTTTTCTCCAATTACTACACATGTTGGTCAAATTTGCTCAAATTTTTCTTTTTGTAATCCATCTACTCGAATATACTTTTTTTGAATAAAAAAAGGTAAAAATATTTTTTTATATAAAAGGTTGTAGGTGAGGCTAAACAACAAAGTTACAAAACTTGATGGCCTTAACTTTCATATAAAAATCCAACTTGTTATCTTCTGCATTTATAAATTTCTTTAGGAATTACATCCTAGATATTGTCACTGGTAAATTTTCTCAAAAAACTCCTCGTATACAAACTACTTTGCAATATATAATATTTTCATGAGAAAAATGATAATTTTATGCCTCTTCCAACCTCAAATTAGTCGTTTTTGATTTCCTAGTTGCCAATGTCCATGTCATCTAGCACATGGTATATATTGTTATTCTCTTGGTATATAGATGTATAGAAGTGGTGAACATCTTCAAATTTGAGGTAGTTGATTGATTACTTTTGCTCAAACTGTGGACCAAGATGTTGAGCATCGTACACTCTACATCGAGAATTTGATTTGCAGTTTATGTTGTGCCAAGGTTGTCATAATTATGAATTCTAAGTTGAACACTAATGTTAATTCTCATGAAGCTTTGTTAAGATTGAGAAAATGAAGGTCTTGTTACAATGGATCGACTCTTTGTCCCCGTGAAGTGCTCTCCAAATGTCTTAGGCCTCCCTATAATCAATGGTACTAGTAAATGTGGGGGCTTGCTAAATTTTCTTTGAAAAGCAATTATACTGAGATACATGAAACACCATGTTGCTTGCCCAATCAACTAAGGGAAAACCTATACTAAAGGACCTAAAGAAAAATAGGGGCACTAGAACCTCCAAAAAAGAAATATCACTTACAAATAAGAAAATCATCCACATTATTGATGACACATGAATAGAGTGGACCTTTAACCTCAAAGATGCAATAAACTCTCATAATCCAATAGGAGAATTCAACACACAAGAACTAATACCCAATAACCAAAATATGTAACCCTAAGTTTGAATCCTCTCAGCATAAGTTCCAAAGAATATCCATCAAGCTCAAAGGTAGTTGAGAGTTAATATTGTGCATGTGAAAGTGTATACACAAGTCTTATTCAATCCCTTCACCTCAAATTCAACCCATCTATATTGATTGTGCACCGAGTGGTTACCTAATGTGAGGGTACCAATCATGATTTCATAATGAGATGGACTAAGGGATGGGGTGATAATATAACATCCCTCTTTTCTTTAGCGCCCTTTCTCAAAATTGTGAGGCCTGATTAGCTTGATTATCTACTTAACAAATTCTGATCTCAAAGAACTTAAAAGAATGGGATCTCTTTGAGATGATTATCTTCCTCGCGAGATCAAAGCTATAATGGAGACAATCTTGTTATTATAAGGGACAGATTTCAAAACCATTGTATGATTATTAAACTTCTATCTTAGATAACTACTAAAAAAATTATTCCCAATTCAGATGCAAGAAGTAGGCCCTCAAGAAGAGTGCAAGCTTTAGTTTGTTATTTGAAGATTCCTTAAGACCCCATGCAAAGTTTGTTTCTTGGTTTCCTCTAACATCAAGAATGATCCCCTCATCGCTTAGTATGGTTAATGACCTATGTACAAGCATTTTGTCAAGTGTTAAGATCTAATGAATAAGCCATATGTGCCTTGATGTTTTGAAATCAAGGCTAAAGAGAAAGCATATTTTATAGCAAGTCTATTTGTTGTTTAAGGATTATTAAAGCTTTTGTAAAAATAAGTTCGTCTTATAAGGAAGAGACTATTTCTTACAATAAGTTTGATAGGAATTGTGTTGGACCGGTCACCTTTCACATTTATCGATGTTGTAAATATTTTGAAAGAAAAACATAGACACATCGACAGGGCAAAGGGACAATTGGTTCCAGGCTTGGGAAGATTTTTCTACATGAACATATTTTGTTTGTTGTAGCACAGGTCTTGGAGGCTGAAAAATGGAAGGTTAGGGGACAAAAAGTCTAAGTGGAATTAAGTTGATCACCCTACGAGGTTGGGTTGGTAGATACAAAAACCAACTAGTGGTGACCTAGCCAATCACCACAAAAATCTAGAGACATAGGATAAATGGGATGCGTTTGATTGGTCCATAGGGTCTAGGTCAGATTGGGCACTAACTACCAAGAGGCAGAATTCATACATGAGAAATTTGGGGAATCAGGGAATGATAATTAAAGGAGGAGGGTCAAAATATACGGGTTATGGAGTTTGTAGGGTGGGGATTTAATCAAGATATTGACCTTGTACATTAGGAGGAGGAGCACAAATGTGCCTAGAATAAAATCACGGCAAAGAGAATCTGGTAAGCGAAGCCGAGGTATAGTTGTAGCATCAATGTAGACTTATACAATGAATAAGATTTCCTAGCTGAAAGGGTATGAGCGCAAGGTAATCCAAGAATGCAATGAGAATCGTACATGTAGAGTTGAGGTGTAGTTGTAGCACTAGTGCAACCTTATACAATGATTGGAGACTTCCTTGTTGATAATCACAGAGTAATCCAAGAGGCTAACTTACTAACACAAGAGATGGACTCTGTCATCAAAAGCACTCGTTAGTGATTGGTGGATTAGATAGTTGATGCCCATGAAGTTAGTGTCCAACTCTTAATAACTAGTAGAAACATGTTATGGAACATCAAGGTCAGTGAAATCATCTACTTATTGTGAACTAATGTGAAAACAAATTGGGATGGAGGTTAAATCTTTTAAGTCCATGGATTATTTGAAGGTGGAGGACATTACCTTTGGAGTCCCTCATAAGCTAGTGGGTAGAGGTAGCATAACTTTGGAGCCTTGGACTAGTATGTGGTTAATCATTCTTATTCCTAAAGGATGGAGATAGATTAGACCTCTCGATTCCTTCATTGGCTGGCAGGTGGAGGTAGCATACCTTTGGAGCCTTAGACTAGCCTGTGCTTGAGTGTTCTTATGCTTGAAGGATGGAGGTACATTATACCCCTTGTTCCTTCATTGGTTAGCGGGTGGAGGTATCATACCTTTGGACCCCTGAATTAGCTTATGCTTGAGCATTCTTATGCCTAAAGGATGGAGGTAGATTAGACCTTTGGACTCCTTCATTGGCTCGTGGGTGAAGGTAACATACCTTTGGAGCCCTGGAATAGCCTGCGCTTGAGAATTATTATGCCTACAAGGTGGAGGTAGACTAGACCTCTAGAATCCTTGGTTTATTTGGCAGCTTGGTCCTTGAACAATATTTTCAAGCTTTGAATCAAGTTCAGGGGTGACAACTACATAAGAAACTAAGTTGGAACAAGTTTATAGCTTGGAGGTGAGTTATGTCCCAAACACAATTGCCTAATCTACGTTTGTGACAATGTGTACAGTAAGTTTCCTTGCTAAATGAAATCACCTTGGTCCATTATGAATAATGGGTTTCTCATGTTGTATGTGTGTCATGGTAATATGTAACTATGATATATCATGTTTGTTATGCATACTTGGAATGTGGTTACTGGGTTAAGTAATGTTATCTTGAAATAACATGTTGCATACGTTATAATGTTTTGTATGTAGTGTATGCTACGTCCATGAAACCATGTATGATATTTGTTATGGATTATGGTGAAGAATATGATTCAGAAATAAGCTTATGGGTCTAGTCCTGCCTTGAGGGAGTAACACATTCCTAAGTTAAGGATATAGAACTTACAACATTAGGACATAACTCATAAGGTAGTTGTTTGTACCCTCTTTGTTATAGGGAAAAATTTGTAAAAAACAAAGTCCGGTAAGGAAACTATACCATCCTATGTATACTTTCAGTTCTTCATTTACTTAATGAAATGAAATTCCTCGGGGAACGTGAATAACCTCATAATGGTGCATCCCAGGCCCAACACTCTCTTCTGGTGGACATATATCCCTAGATCCACACTATATACAATGGTGCAATTTTTTGCAACATAATGTGGTGAAAATAACAATAAGAAATGTTAAAAATAGCATCAAGAAAAATCCTAATTTAATTTGTGCTTGAATTAATTTGGGAATAAAATGTAATTCCACATCTCATGACAACTTGTAATAGTTAACTAAGTTAATTTGATTTAGTTAGCTCAGTTAATTTTAGTTGAGGATCCAACTAGAGTCACGTAGAGTGTCTCCTACAATTAGGAGCCCTAGTTGAGTTTATTTTGAGTTGTAATTAATTAGTCCAGTCTAACTGAGTTAAAGTCAGTTAAACTAGTTCCAATTGTTGGAGGAACTAGTGGGAGGTCTAATAGTGTGGTGTTGCTTGTAGTCCAGTGTGGTGCTACTTGCAGTAATCAACCAATAAACTGAAGATTCCCTCGTAATTAAATCGTGCATGCCAGATTTGAGAAAGAACCAATTGAGATTGGAGTTAAGGGACAATGTAGTATCAGTTGTATACTCATCCAAATTGTACAGATGGTGCATGCAGTCAGAGGAAGATCCTAAAGGAACTGCACAATCCAATGGAGGAAAATTCCTTTTAAATATGGGCCTAATTCCTCATTGAAAAGTGCAAGGAAATAGGGACTTGGGCAAGCAAGAGTTTGGCTAAGTATTAGCTTGAGCTTGTCTGGGAAGCAGTGAGATAGTGCAGAGGTTGCCCAGGCTTGAGAAAAGCATTATAATATTCTCATATTTTCTGATTAATGAAATATACAAATAGCGGGGGTTTTTATTTGTGACTTTCACCAAAAAATCATTGTATAATGTGTGATTGAATTCTTTCTCTTATATGCTTTCTGATTTCATCGAGTGTTTCTTGTTTCTGCTTATGAGTAGAATATATTCAAGTCAATTGTTTTAGTATCTTACAATCTGCAGTTTGAATCTACAAGGAATTTCTACATGGTATCAAAGTAGAAATCAATCTAGAAGAGAAGAATTCGGGGTTGTCCTTCCAAATTGATGGAACTATAGTTCAGGGTGATCTAGAAGACCCTGTGTGCATACTTCTTAATGGAGCAAGAAGGTTACTAGTGCGAAGATCAATGAGCCAATGTTTAGTGACACAAAAAGAAGTTTTGTCATTAATATTGGCAAAATGAGAAGTAGAGAGAGTTCCCACAGGGAGATCAAGACTCATAGGGAGTATAATTTTAGAGGGATCAACTCTATGGAAGCTAGTACTTCAGGATCTGGGAAGATCAGACTCATTATTGCAGTAGTTGCAGCAATAGTGCGGAAGCAGTAGCAACAACGGTATGAGTAGATCAGATTTAGCTCATGCATGCAAAGCATTGAGGAGCAAGGAAAATGTTAGAGACTTGGTGGTTGAGAGGGAGCATGAATTACCTCTCAACATGCAACCTCAGGAAGTTGTGGAGCAACCACAATTGAAGAAGCAAAGATGAGGCCCAGTGGAGACATCCACTCAAGCAAAGACCTCTAGTAGGGGAAAATTTTGAGCTAAGTGGGTAGAGGGGTTACATGCAGCCATACCTCTAGGCGAGAGGTGGGGCGATATGAAACCTTAGTCCAAGAGTTTCAGAAATTAGGCAGGATCCATTAAGGAGTTTTTTGTCTCATGGATCATTACCTTGCTATGGGGGGGCCACATTATTAAGTAGCAAGAGGATTAATGTCAGTTAGATATTGAGAAGTGCAGAGCAATGTTGACAACAAAGTAGGAGGATCAGTAGCAGAGTCAATAGTAGCACAGTTTTCCTAGTAGACAGTTCTAGACATAGTTTATTTTGTTTGTATGCTTTTTGGTTGCAAATGTTACAGTAGCAACAACAACAGTGACAAGATTTGCATGCAAAACATTCCAAAGGTATTGGATTGGGATCGATGTGAATCCCTTTATTGTTGAGAGGAAATGTTGAAAATAACAACAAGAAATTTTAAAAATAACATCAAGAAAAATCCTAATTTAATTTTTCCTTGAATTAAATTGGGAATAAAATTGTAGTTCCACATCTCATTACAACTTGTAATAGTTAACTAAGTTAATTTGACTTAGTTGGCTCAGTTAATTTGAGTTGAGGTTGTAATTAGAGTCATGTAGAGTTTTTGCTACAATTAGGATCCCTGGTTGAGTTTATTTTGAATTGTAATTAATTATTTCAATCTAACCGATTTAAAGTCAATTAAACTAGTTCCAATTGTTGGATGAACTAGTGGGAGGTCTAGTAGTGTGGTGTTGCCTGCAGTCGAATGTGGTGCTACCTAAAGTGCAATGTGGTGTTGCTTGAAGTGCAGTGTGGCGCTGCCTGCAGTGCAATGTGGTCTTGTCTAAAGTGATCAACCAATAAACTGAAGATTCACTCATATTTAACTCATGCACGACATATATGAGAAAGACCCAGTTGAGATTAGAGTTCAGGGACAATGTACTATTAGTTGTATAATCATCCAAATTGTACAGATGGTGCATGCAATAAGAGAAAGAGCCTAAAGGAACTATGCAATCCAACGGAGGAAAATTCCTATTAAATATGGGCTTAATTCCTTATTGGACATTACAAGGAAATAAGGACTTGGGGAAGCAAGAATTTGGCTAAGTATTGGCTTGAGCTTGTATGGGAAGCAGTGAGACAGATAGAGATAGTGTAGAGGTTGCTCGAGCTTAAGCAAAGCATTGTAATCTTCTCATATTTTTTTATTAATGTAATATATAGATAGCAGGGGTTTTTAGTCGTGGCTTTCCCCATAAAATCATTGTGTAGTATGTGACTAAATTATTCATCTTATATGTTTTGTGATTTCATCGATCGTTTATCGTTTCCGCTAATTAGTAGAGTATATTCAAGTCAATTATTTTATCATATTACAATCTTCAGATTGAATTTCTACAAGGATTATGGTGCAGAATATGAGTCAGAAATAAGCTTGTGGGCGTAGTCCTGTGTAATGTCCCCAATTAATAATTTTGCTAAGGGAATCCTCAATTTTGCAATTTTTGTCAGTTAATGTATATTTGGCATATAAACTTAGGAAAAGTGGGTGAAAAAGGAAAATTTATAAAGGTGCCACCCCCAAATATTAGAAAAGCCAAGAAATTCAATGAGAAGTGGAGAGTGGGGGGCACTCCAAGGGAATATGCTCTCCTTGGAGGAATTCAAATGGGGTGAGAGAGGGAATTTGATGGGTGGAGTCCACAAGGAGCATGAGGGATGACTAGCTATAAATTGGAGGTGAGGCTCTCATTTTAGGGACTTTTTGACATTTGATTGTCCATTGTTACTCTAATTGTTCAACTGAGTTACAAATGTTGCTTAGCACAAGAGCTTCCCAAGGAGTGAAGCTCAACCTTCTCTTTGGTGGACCTTTAGTGCCACCCTCGGAAGGATTTCTATCTTATTTGGAGGCTGGGAAAGAGGCATATGACCAAGTGTTCAAAAAATAGCTCAAAATTCATATTTGTTGGATCGGTGTTGAACCTGAACGACCGCGTAGTGCTCGTTATCCTGAATCTGGCGCAACTCATTTCACACGAAACGGATTCTGTATGCTTCGAGAAACATGTTATGTTCGCTTTCCCAAATAAGCGAATTTTTGCAAAATGTGACAGCCCAGTCAGCAGTCCGTACTGCTAACGCGGTGTTGAATTTGAAGGCTGATGTGGCAGGGTTGATTGGTCAATGGGCTCATTCGGCGAATGGCGTGCTGACACGTGGCGGGTACCTAGGTTTTGATTTTGACGAATTTGGTTGGTTGGAAGGTGGCTAACGACAGGCTGACACTTGGCCTAGCCAAAGGCTGCCACGTGGCATCCCGGGGGCCACCAAACTTTGGTTAAGGTCCAAGCAATAGCAACAGAGGTCGAACCTTTGACCTCCAAGCACAAGTCTAAAGCTCCTACCAACACGCCACATGAATGGTTCTTAACAAACTAAGCGTTCGACATTTATTTGAAGACTTCATTCATGCCATTTTGAGGAAAGGGCCAGCCACGGGGGCCAGCCCTTGGGCACGCACCACCCATGGGACCACCATCGGAGCGTAGTGGGGGCCTGACCAGTGAGGGCAGGCCATTGTCCTTAGCGCTGGGCACGTGGCCCCCCATATGTCCAATAAATTCGAATTTAAGGCCTTATAGGATATTTAACTCGTCCAACAATTTCGCCCAGATTTTGGCAAAATCAACGCTCCATTAGCACAATTTGGGGTGAATTTGTAGAATGGTGTCGAGTTTTGGGAGCTTGTAGAGCGAATAGTAGAAAGACTTGGGGAAGCCATAACTTCTTCAATCTTTACCAAATCATGAGTAGAAAGAGGCTAGATAGGCATTTTTGGGCATTCTGGAGCCATTGGAACAAGTTTCAAAGTTATCTAAGCATTGTAAACTAATGTATTCACACTTTTGAGTATAATAGATAAGGCCAAGCCATTAGAAGCTAGACCAAAGAGATGTAGCCCAGGTGGGGTGAACTCCTTCATCATGTGTTGTTGTGATACTATTTTGGTGATGTTCACGTTTGTTATATTTTGTTGTTCAGTCATTTGTTTATGTTAGTTTGTACATGAAATTTACATAATAAGAAAACACTCAAAAACTCATGTTTAAACTTGAAATTAACCTCATGAATCCTTAAGCACTTTTACATATTTTGAAGAGGAATTTAGCACAACAAAACTAATTTTCCCATTCATATCAACTTTGGTATTAAAGCACTTGGTTTTCTTTGTGAAATAAGGATTTAAATGTTTGCAAGTGAATGTCATGCTCACAAGGTTGAAGCTCAAGAGAGGAGAAGGGAAGTTGGTTGAAAGTCTTGAAGTTGGGCCAAGGAGAAGGAGTGCAAGTTTGCCACAATCTCCACCACCAATTCTTCCTCAAGTTGTAGTTGAGGCTTTAGTGAGCATGTCACATGAAGGAAAGCCTACAAATATGACAGAGGATGAGAAGGTCTTTAGGAAGGATTTCTTTGACATGACAGAGATGGTGAAAGTCCTCTATGAAGAGAGGAATACCAAACTATAGGGTGAAAGCTCCAAGCCTCCAAAAGGAGAAGGTTCTTCAGAAGGAGGAGGTAATGGAACTGGAGGTATACCTCCACCCTCTCCACCATCTTCTTCATCTTCATCTTCATAGGCATATTAACTCTCTTCCACTAATACAACCCTTACTCATACTTATCAACATACCTCAAAAGGAACTGGTTACCTCAAAAGAACTGGTAAAACACCCTTGCTAAAACTTGATGTTAAATTTGAACTGCCCATGTATAATGGTGAAGTGAATGTAGAGAAGCTTGACAATTGGGTTCATCAATTGGAGGTCTATTGTAGAATTCAAAACCTTCAAGATGATGACATAAAGATTCAACTAGCTTCCTTGAGGCTAGAGGGTGCAACACTAGTATGGTGGGAATCTAAGACACAAGAAGAGATAAAAAAAACATGGTAAGATCTCAATTTACTAGTTTGATTTCATTGATGCAATTAAAAGACAGCTTTACCCTCTAGCATGTATGCAGAAAGCCATCATGAATTGGCAGAACTTTAGACAACTTAAATGTCAAAATGTGCAAGATTACACCCAATAATTTAAAAAAAGGTCTCTAATGTTAGGTGTAGATTTGCAATCACAAAACACATTGCTAAATTATATAGGGGGTTTACACAGTTTCCTTATGCATACTATCCTTATGTTTAATCCCAATAATCTAGATGAGATGTGTGTGCAAGCCACTCATCTTGAGGCAAGAGGAAAAAATACTATAGAAGAGGGTAGTAAAAAGCCATATAAGGGTAAATGAAAAGAAAAGGGTTTCAAAGGGAAAGCAAAGAAAAATGCATCTATTAATAGGGAAGGAGAGAAAATAAAATTCCACCATTGTTCCAAAGAGGGTCACGATGAAGCTCATTGTTGGAAGCTTCATCCCGAGATGAAACCAAAGAAATTCAACAACAAGGGAAAACAAAAAACAACTGCAACCACTCAATAAGAATTGGGATTTGATTCGGGCGATGAAACTAAAATTACAGCCATGGGTATGAAAGGAAAAGAATCCATTGCTAGCACTAGTACTTCAAATTTACACAATGAAACTCCAAATGAAAAGAAGAGGATAAAACCTTTTCACATAAGGATAATCTCAAAACATAGCAAAATTGATACTCTTTTTGATAGTGGCTTTCAAGCCAATCTCATCTCTGAAAACATTGTCAAAAATTTAAACTTGGAAACCATTCCACATCATAAACCATATCCATTAGGATGGATGTGTGACAATGCACATTGCAAGTAACTAGAAAGTGTAAACTGAAATTCGCCATTACTGCAAATTTCATAGATGAAGTGGAACTTGATGTTGTGCCATTAGACATATGTGGTATAGTTTTGGGCAACCCGTATCTCTATGTCAAAAAATATATCTTCCATAAACATGAAAATAAATACCATTTGTTCAAAGATGGAGTAGAATACATTGTAAGAGCCCATAGAAAGACACTAAATCTTTCACTTATAAATGCGGGGTAGATGAAAAGACTCGTAAATTATAACAATAATTTTGTGCTTCTAATGATCAAACCCAAGAATGATATTGACAATGAAGCTTTTCAAGCTTGTGACTCAAGATTGAAATCTGAATTGGTTGATGTTGTTAACCAATATAATGAGATGTTTCAGGAACCAAAAGGATTGCCTCCCAAGAGAGTAATCCAACATGAGATACAATTGCAACAAGATAGTCCTCTTCCTAACATTGGCATGTACAGGATGTCAGTGATGGAAAGTGCATAAATCAAAAAGAAAATTCAAGAGTTGTTGGATAAAGGGATCATCAGGCCAAGTTCTTCGCCATGTGGGTCACCTATTGTTTTGGTGTTGAGAAGGATGGAACATAGCGCATGTGTGTAGACTTTCGTGCATTGAACAAGATTACGGTAAAGAATTGTTACCCACTGCCTAAAATAGATGATTTACTTGATCAATTGAAAGATGCAAAGTATTTTACTAAGTTGGGCTTAAGGAGTGGCTACCATCAAATTAGAATTGCTGAAGGAGACATTTGGAAGACAACATTCAAGACAAAACAAGGTTTGTTTGAATGGCTAGTTATACCTTTTGGTTTATGTAATGCTTTTTCTACCTTCATGCGTGTGATGAATGATGTGTTGAGGCTATTTTTGATGAGTTTGTTATAATCTACTTAGATGACATCTTATTTTTTAGTAAATCTTGTGATGAACATGTCATGAATGTGAGAAAAGTACTTGATGTCTTAAAGAAAAACAGTTGTATTTAAAGATGTCAAAGTATGAGTTTGGAAAAACTTTAGTTTACTTGGGTCATATTGTTGGAGGAGGTGAGTTGAAAATAAATCCCTCCAAGTTTGATGTCATTTTGAATTGGCCAATGCCCAAGACAATTACTGTGGTAAGAAGTTTTTTGGGAGAAACCCAATATTGGAGGGAATCCATTGCTAACTTTTCTTCTACAACAACTCCTTTGCATGCATTGATTAGTGTGAAAATGGTTTTTCAGTGGGAATGAAAACAACAAAAGGCCTATGATGCATTGAAGGAAAAGATCAGTTCAACCCCAGTACTTGCACTTCTAGACTTGAGACAGTCATTTGAGGTCCAGACTGATGTTAGTGACTACACCATGGGTGCATTTCTCATGCAACATGGTTGTTAGGTCCCTATACTATTAGTGCAACCCCTTGTTGTTATTAGTACAACCCCTTATTGTATTGTTGTGCCCATGTAGTCCCAATATGGTTATTATTGTGCCCCATAGAAGCCCACTATTGTTATTGTTTTGCCCTTACATTATTATTGTTATGCCAGCTCTGATTATGTTATGACCCCTTAGACTCCTATATATAGAAAGTAGGTCTTGTCATTTGTATCATCCAAGAATTGTTCATTTGTTTAAGGTAAAGGAGGTTGCCCCTTGAAGAGGCTGATTTCTAAGTCGTTGATCTATCTTTTCTATCTTTTTGTGAGCTAGTTTCATAACATTTGGTATCGGAGCTTTGGATTCTAGGGTTTTGCTGCTCCATACATGTCATCGTGGCATTTTCGCTATGAAGTTTCAGAAGCTTAAAAAAACCCCATTTTTCTGAACCTTGGTTCCAAACTTCAAATCTTGTCTCGCTATATTTTTGGGGTATGATATGAGGAAGTTAAGGTTTTTGCAAGCTCCAGAATTCCATCTCAAACAGGTCATTGTGAAATTTTTGCTATAATTTTTTTCTATGAAGGTTCAGACTTTGAAATTAAGATCCATTTGAGCCACAATCTTGGTGAATATCGAGCTCGAATTTCATATCTTTTTTCACTATATTTTTGGAGATACGGTCCAAGACATTTAAGGTTTATGCAGACTCCTGAATTACATCCCAAACATGTGACCTTGGGAAAATTGTCATAACTTTCTCTTTGAGCATCAGATTGAAATTTCGTAAGAAGTTAAGAAAGAGGAAGGATTATACTTTTCTGTGTATTGTTTTCAGGTTTGAAGGTCTTTTGGGAGATTGGGCATAACACTTTCTTGGAGAATCCAATTTCGATCATACTGGTGGCATTGGCAAGAGGACGCAGAGGGTTACAACAGGTCGTAAGTTCAGACTTTGGAGGTATGAAATTTTATAGATACACCAGACTCAAGATCATGTTGTTAAAAGCAAGAAAAAGAATGACTCGAATCAAGAAAATAGAAACATCTAGTAAGCAAAATTGGATGGATGATTTTAAGAATGCGATCAAAGCTAAGATAAATAGTTTTATATGTTCTATGGAAGCTAATATCGATGGTAGGGAAGCATATTTGAAGAAAGGCATGGAAGATTTGAAAAAATAAATGGAAGGTTTGAAGGAAGGTGGGAGAAAGCTACTACAAGAAAGATCTCTTAATGACAAAAAGGTAGTAGAGGAAACTCATGATGAGAAAAAAAAATGTTAATCATGATTTCATAGAATCTAACATTGGATTGAAGACCCACCATATTCCAAAGATCGATATGAGGAAGTTTGATGGCAAGGATCCCATAACATGGATACTACAGATGGAGAAATATTTTGATATACATGATGTGCAACTGTTACAAAAGGTATGTATTGCATCTTTATATTTAGAATCGAATCAATTTTTATGGTATAAAGGGCTTTGTTCTCATAAACCACTTGTCACATCGTCAATTTTCACGGAGGAAATGATTGCACATTATGAGGATACAAAGAGAAACACCTTCTTTAGACACTTGATAAATCTCAAACAAAATGTGTTCAATGGCAGAGCACATTGAGGACTTCCAAAAAATGAATATAAGGTTAAATGATATTCTAGAGAAGTAGAGGATTGATGCCTTTATAAGGACTTTAAAGGATAACATTCAACATGAGGTTCGCCTTTGGGAACCTGATTCATTGGAGAAGGCATTCAGGTTGGCAAGAAAAATCGAAAGCAAAATTTTGGCAACAAGGAAGCCTACCACTCATAACTATAAAGATGGATGTGTTGTTGTTCCTAGCCTTTTACCACCTACAAGGCTGATACCACAACAATTGGAAGAAAAAATAGCAAAAGAGCTTTGTTACAATTGTGATAGAAAATACACTAAAGGTCATAAGTGTGCTGAGAAGAAATTAACTTACATAGATGGGGAAGAGGAGTAAGAAAAGGAACAAGAAACATCAAAAGAAGAGGGTATACACGAGGAACCAATCCAAAAGAAAGAAGAAATGAAAATGACCATATCTTGTAATGCATTGACAGGAATTACCACTCCTCAAACTCTCAAGATAGAAGGGCATATCAAGAAGAAAAAGGTACTAGTGTTGATTGATTCGGGTAGTACCCATAATTGTATTCATTGTAAGATAGCTAAGGAACTGAATTGCTTCCTATATCTAGCACCAGAGTGTCAAGTAATGGTTGCAAATGGAGGAACCATAAATTGCTCTGGAAAGTGCCATAATATCAAGCTATCCATGGGAGAATATGTCTTGAATAGTACAATGATTTCCATTCCAATGGGCGTTGCGGATGTTGTACTAGGAATTCAATGGCTACAATCTTTGGGTACAATAGTTTTTAATTTTCAAGAACTTTTCTTGAAAAATTTTGGGAAGGAAAGGAGGTTGAGTTAAGGGGCATAGCAGGGAAACCGGGAAAGATAATCAGCTCTAACATCATGACAAAGATTGTAAAGAAAGAACAATGGAGCGAAATTGCACAATTATGTTCACTAGAGGTACCCACATCGAAATCATTTATTTCTCCAGATCTCCAAAAAGTTTTGGACAATCATCAAAGGTATTTGAGACTGCCAAAGGCCTCCCATCTATTTGTGATCATGATCATGCTATTCATTTGATTCCATAAAGTGTTCCCCCAAACATCAGGCCTAACAGATATCCATATGCCCAAAAGAGTGAAATTGAAAGTATGGTTGCAGAAATGTTAGAGGTTGGTATAATTCAACCTAGTCAAAGTTCTTTCTCTACTCTAGCGATATTGGTACACAAGAAGGATGGGTCATGGCGCATGCTTCCGAATTATAGGGAGCTTGACAAGCTTACTATTAAAGATAAATTTCCCATTCCTGTTATTGATGAATTATTGGATGAATTACATGGAGCAATTTACTTCACAGAGTTGGATCTTCGTTCAGGATATCATCAAATCAGAATGAAGATTGAAGACATTCCAAAAACAACATTTAGAACTCATGAGGGTCATTATGATTTTTTGGTCGTGCCTTTTGGCCTTACCAATGCACCTTCTACATTTCAAGGTTTGATGAATTCCATTTTCAAACCCTTACTTAGAAAATTTGTGTTATTATTTTTTTATGATATACTAATCTACGTCGTCTTGGAAGGATTATGTTCAACATGTTGACAGGGTGCTCAAACTATTGGAAGAGAAACAATTATATGCAAAAATCTCCAATTGTTTCTTTGGAGTACAAGAGGTGGAATAGTTGGGTACTTAGTTAGCTCATAGCTCATCTTAACATCGTGAATCTGATGGGCAAACTGTGATAGTGAACCAATGTTTGGAAGGATATCTTCTTTGCTTTGTATATGATAAATAGACACAATGGGTCAAGTGGTTTCCTCTGGTTGAATGGTGCTATACCACTTCCTTCCATATTGTAGCAAAAATGACCCCATTTATGGCACTTTATGGATATCATCCATCGTCCACATCATCTTTAAAGGAAAATTCTAAGGTTCAAGCAGTGGAGGATCACATCGAGCATCAACAACAAGCTTTCAAACTCTTAAAGGATAACCTCACTTTGGCGCAGAATATAATGAAACAACAGGCAAATCAACATCGCAGCAAAAGATGTTTTGATGTAGGTGACTAGGTGATCCAGGTGGATGTCGATGGCCACCCACCTATCCCATTTGGACCCCCACAACTGTTTCTTTCAGCTTTTCAGTTTCCTTAATTATAGCATAGTTTACTATTTTTTAGCAATTTTTTGGGTCCTAAACTTCCGGAGCTATTTTGAGGCCCTAAACAATGTTTTTTTAGGAAAACTGGGAGCAACATGTGTTCGTGTACCGATGTTGCTCTTCCCAAAGTTGTAGTTCCCGAATAGATCTTTCTAATAAGATATTGTGCGCATCAAACAGAGATAGTATGCCAAAGTTACAACCCCGGGAAGTTGATGTACCAATTTACCCAAACAAGGCCCACAGTTTGGCGTTTCATCTTCTAGGGTTAGGTTTTTGGATGTTTAGGGTTTTCTGTTGTTTATAAACAATAAATAGGCCTTTGAGCCTCATTGTAACAGAGTTCAGAGGCATGTAGCGGCCACATCTCTTTTCAGAGATAAACTACCATCGCCCTAGCTGGTTTATTTCCATTTCTGTTTGTAAGCATATTTCAATATTTTACATTCATGAAATGAAGTATTATTTTTGCTGCATCTTTGTGTTTATGGTTATCTCTGTAATTTGTTTTTTTCCTATTTAAATCCGGATCACTGGGTATTTCTACAGCTACAACCATACAAACAAATGTCCCTCGAGCAAGCTAAGAAGGATAATAAATTATCACCAAAGTACTATGGTCCTTATAAAGTGTTGCAAAAGATTGGTACCGTGGCATACAAATTGGAGCTTCCCGCATCTTCCCAAGTGCCCCCAGTTAGTGCCCCCAGTTTTCCATGTTTCATGCTTAAAGAAGGTTATAGGTTACAAGCTCCCAGTTCAAACAATATTGTCAGAACTTGACGAGGAAGGAAAAATCATATTGGAACATGAAGCAGTCACAAAAACAAGAACCCTACAACTACAAAATCAATCAATTTCAAAGTATCTCATCAAGTGGAAGAACTTACCTGCTGAAAATTCCACATGGGAGGACAAGAATTTTACACAGAAGCATCCAAAACTACTCAAACATTGAGGACAACACTTTTTGAAGGAGAGAGGCATGTGAGGTCCCTATACTACTAGTGTAACCCCTTATTGTTATTAGTGCAACCCCCTTATTCTATTGTTGTGCCCATGTAGTCCCCATATCGTTATTATTGTGCCCCATAGAAGCCCACTATTATTATTGTTGTGCCTTGAATCCTATATATGAAAGGAGGTATTGTCATCTGTATCATCCAAGAATTGTTCATTTGTGTAATGTAAATGAAGTTTCCCCTTTGAAGAGGCCGATTTCTAAGTCGTCGTTGATCTATCTTTTCTATCTTTTTGTGAGTTGGTTTCATAACAATGGTAAGCCTATCTATTTTCATTTAGAAACTTTCAATGGTGCAGTGATTAATTATCCTACATATGACAAGGAATTGCATGCATTGGTGCAAAGTGTGAAAAAGTGGAAACATTACTTGATGGGTAAGGAAATAATCATTCACATTGATCATCAACTATTGCAATATTTACAATCTCAATCTAAGTTGCAGCAATCAAGGCACTTCCAATGGATTGGTTTTGTTCAACAATTTCACTTGGTAATAAGGTATAAGAAAGGTATCTACAATAAAGTTGTTGATATGCTTTCTAGGCCTATTATTAGTGCAACTACTTTACTCAAGCATAATTTTGTTTTTCATGAAAGTTTTATTGAGCAGTATGCATTAGACAATGACTTTCAAGATGTTTATGCAAGCTTGAGTCGAGGTAACCAAGTAGAGGAATTGGATTATAATTTGCATGATAACTTGTTGTAGCATCTTGGTAAGCTTTGTATTCCACAGGGAGAAAGAGTCAACATCATAAGAGAGGCACATACTTCTCTTAGTGCTGGTCATTTCGGTGTAAGTAAGACAGTGGCACATCTACAAAGGTATTGTTATTGGCCTCCTATGCTTGAAAGTGTGTCACATTTTATTGAAGGATGTTCATTATGTGGAGTCAGTAAGCCTAACAATAGGAAGTTGGGTTTGTACACACCACTTTCAGTTCCTTCACAACCGTGGGAGAGTGTTTCTATGGATTTTGTAGGAGGTCTTCCATTGTCAAAAAGAGGTCATGATTACTTGTATGTAGTTGTAAATGGGTTCAACAAAATATGTATTCTGATGCCATGTAAAAAGCAAATTACAACTGAACAAACTGCTCAGTTATTCTTTCATAATGTATGGGTGCATTTTGGATTGCCCACATTCATTATTAGTGATTGAGATTCTCACTTTGTTGGGAATTTTTGGTCAAGCTTGTGGGGATTCATGGACACCAAATTGAAAAAGAGTACAACATTTCATCCACAAATAGATGGTCAAACCGAGGTGGTGAACAAGAAAGTGATACATATTCTTCGTGGGTATTACAACAAGCATCCTAAGTTGTGGGATGAACATTTTCACTACATTCAACATGCTTACAACCAGGCCAAGCACTCTTCAACTCAAACATATACATTTGAAGCATGTTTAGGATACTTTCCTAAGTCTCCTTTGGATTTCATTTTTGGAAAATATGTTGCTATTGATGGTGATAGTGACATAGACAAAGTAAGAAGGTTCATTGAAAAAATCCAATTGGTACACCAAAGAGTTCAAGAACAATTGGAAAAGAGACAAGGCAAGTACAAAACAAGGCACGACAAGAATTGTGTAGATCAAAAGTTCCAAATCGGTGATGAAGTTTGGCTTCACATTAGGCTCCAAGAAGAAGGTAAAAAACTGAAACCAATTAAATATGGTCCATTCAGAATTCTAGAAAAGATTGGTGACAGTGCCTTCAGTATGGATTTGCCTTCATATATGCAAATTTATGTTGTTGTTAATGTTGAGAACTTAAGGTTGTATTAGCCTACTTTGATTGAAGATAAAGGAGAAAATGTCCAAATTCCTTCCATTGGGTATTTTTCTCCTGAATACCTTGATTAACTACAACAAGGCACCATTCTTGACAGAAGAACAAGGTCTTCAAAATGAGGGAGTGTGGACTACCTTCGAGTGGGGCTCAAAGGAACAAATCCCTCAAAAGCCAAATGGATTGAGATTGGAAAGGTGAGGGAACTATATCGTCACCTGTTGGACAACAAAAAGTGATATTTTGGGGTCCAAAAGGCTTCCAGTGGGGAGGAATGGTCAGGTGCTCAAAAAATAACTCAAAATTAAAAGTTGTCGGATCAGTGTGGAACCTGAATGACCGTGTAGTGCTCATCATCCTGAATAGGTGCAACTCGTTTCGCACGAAATGAACTCCATATGCTCCAAAAAACGTGTTCTATTCACTTTCCCAAACAGGTGAATTGTTGCAAAATGTGATAGCCTAGTTAACAGTCTGTAATGTTGATGTGGCGCTGACTGTGCATGCTGACATGGCAGGGTTGATTGGTCAACGAGATCCTTTAGCGAATGGTGTGCTGAAACGTGGCAGGTACCTAGGTTCTGATTTGGACGAATTTGGTAGGTTGGAAGGTGGCCAACCACAGGCTGACACTTGACCCAGCCAAAAGGCCACCACGTGGCAACCCGGGGGCCATTTTGGTTAAGGTCTGGGTAGCAGCAGTGGGAGTCAAACCCGTGACCTCCAAGCACAAGTCCAAAGCTCCTACCAACGCGCCACATGAATGGTTCCTCCTTTTTTTTTTTTTTTTTTTTTTTTTTTTTTTTTTTTTTTTTTTTTTTTTTTTTTTTTTTTTACAGTGGAATCGGCAACAGGGGCAACCTCGCGACTCGCGTTACACGGGGTCGATTCTGACCGCTACCTCTATAACCACTGGGAGCATGCGCCCGCCCCTCTCCACAGCTTCGGGTTAGTCCGGGGGATTTGAACTCGTGACCTTCAGTGCGGAGCTCGCCTTTCTAACGAACTTCACCGCGATGTGATTACCAACTCGCCTACCCCCGTGGGGCTCACATGAATGGTTCTTAACAAACTATGTGTTCGACATTTATTTGAAGACTTCGTTTGCGCCATTCCAGGGAAAGGGCTAGCCATGGGGGCCAGCCCTTCGACACGCGACACCCACGGGACCACCATCAGAGCGTAGTGGGGGCCCGACAAGTGAGGGCAGGCCGTTGTCCTTATCCTCGGGCACATGGGCCCAAACATGTCCTTAAAATTAGGATTTAAGGCCTTATAAGTTATTTAACGCGTCCGACAATTTTTCCTGGATTTCAGCGAAATCGGTGCTCCTTTAGCACAATTTAGGGCAAATTTGTAGGATGGTGCCGAAATTTGGCAAGTTTGTAGAGCAAATAACAGAAAGACTTGGGGAAGCCATAACTTCTTCAGTTCTTGACCAAATCAGGAGCATAAAGAGGCTAGACAAACTTTTTTGGGCATTTTGGAGCCATTGGAACAGGTTTTCGAGCTATCTAAGCATTGTAAACTGATGTACTCACACTTTTGAGCATAATAGAGAGCGGCAAGCCATTGGAAGTTGAACCAAGAAGACGTAGCCCAAGCGGGGTGGACTCGTTCATCATGTGTTGTTGTGATAATTTTTTGGTGATGTTCATGTCTATTATATGTTGTTGTTCAATCATTAGTTTAGGTTAATTTGTACATGAAATTTACATAAAAAAGACACTCAAAAACTATGTTTAAACTTGCAATTAACCTCACGAATCCTTAAGCACTTTTACATATTCTGAAGATGAATTTAGCACAACAAAATTAATTTTCCCATTCAGCTCAACATCACACAACACTACGCCATTCTTGTTTAACTAGGATGTAGAGGGAGAGGCCACACAGTCATTGGGAGAATTGGTGCTAGAAGTTGGGGTCTCTATTGTTGCAGAGGTGTTCTTGATCATATTCCAACCAAAGGAGGGAGATTTTGGGAGGCAATAGGGAGTCCCTCACTATTGTACGAATTGTTGAAGCTTGCTACTACGTCATCTCTCACAGGCCTGCACAATTCTCTTGGGTAATTCTTGTGTGGAGTGTCCGTTGGAGGATTTAGGGGCTGCGATACTAGGATTTCATTTGGAGGGATATTGCTAGCATTTTGGAGCAACAATTAATCATTTTCTACTACAGTTGAAGCGTTCTGGTATTTGAGGAGGGCCAAGCTATTTGGGGTCGAATTTGGAGGTTCAAAACCAAAGAAAACCCTTTATGGGTTTTTGAAAAGTATCACACCACCAAATTTAGATAATTTTATAGGTAGTTTTGAGGGGCCAAATAAGAGATCCAAGTCAGTTAGCAGTGTAGAAAACTGGGTCAACGAAGATTTATGGAGGGAAAAACTATTGCAGTAGTTGGGCATTGAGAGAATGATTTCTTGGGGCTTGTATCTTGCCTTTAGCAAGCCCAGGTTCACTCCTTCCAATTTTATTATACTCCAATAGTTTATTTTTAATAAAATTGCCCATTTTGGGTGTTTTGGAGCATTTTTATGCTCATGGGCATTTGCTGAAATTTATTGTGTTGTTATTTTTGTGCATGTCTTTGATTATCCTTGTAAAATTTCTATTTGGAATATTACATCCTACCTTGAGGGAGTAATACATTCCTAAGTTAAGAATATAGAACTTACAACGTTAACACATAACTCATAAGATAATTGTTTGTACCCTCTTCATTACAAGGAAAATTTTGTAAAACAAAGTCCAGTAAGGTGACAATACCATCCTATGTACACTTTCAATTCTTCATTTTCTTAATGAATGAAATTCCCCGGGGAACATGAATAACCTCATAATGGTGTATCCCATGCCTCACACTCTCTTCTAGTGGACATATATCCCTAGATCCACATTAATATACAATGGTGCAATTTTTTGCAACATAATGGACAATATATTTGACACTATTCAAAGATTGGTTGAATTGATGAGTTATCCCATGATAACTAGGAAAATTGCCAACAACAACTCCCTCCCAACATGGCATTTTCTTGGAAGTCTTTAAATAACACAACTTTCAATCTATTGGCTGAAATAATGAGGGAATTAAATGATGACCTATATTGCAGTGGCCCTCTAACATAGTCTTTTTCACCTTCCAAAAATATGAGGCATTTATCTGTAGTCATCCAACTATTCATGTGCTAATGGGGTAATCACAACCAAGACAAAATTATGCTACATTTGTTGAAAGGCATGTCACTGCCACTATTCTTGATAAAAGAATACCTTGCCTCTATTGTATAAGTCTACATCTCAAATAGTCATTAGGCACAAGAATTGAATAAATGAGATAACATTACCCTCTAGAATCATACATTGAGATAAAATATAAAAATTCTTGACATTGAGTTGAACATGGTTGATATTCGCAGGCCTGAAGAATCATTTGCATGCTAGAAGTTATATGTTATATATAATAATTCACGTTCCGTCGAGTACTCGAGGATTTCATCTTCCACTCTAAACTTGATTATGTGTAACATCTAACACTTCCACGAATGCCCTTTTGTTTGACATGCTTAGGATAGGATATTTGAAGCATTGTGCAGATAAAGGTTTTTTTCTCCCAACTTCTAATTATGCCTTTATAGTGGAGACTTGGATTCCTTCCCTCCAGGGTGGGTTGGAGTTGGAATTTTTTGTGGTAGAGCGCAGGGTGGGTTGGGTTGGAGTTGGTGAGCCTCAATACAGGCGAACGGGCTGAGCGCGAACAATGAGTAGCGAATAGGTTTGAGCAACAAACGGTCTAACGAATAGGTGAGAAGCAAATGTTTTGGCGAACAGGTTTGGCAAACGGTGAGCAATGAACATTGACGGTCATTGCGTTTTGTTGTAACCGTAGCAACGATACCTCAAGGGTTTCAGCAACGATACACAGGTAGACAAAGCAAAGATACTGATAACCTGAGTAGCAGGGATCTATAGCCACAAGTAAGGGTTATGATTTTTCCGACATAGAGTGTTTGTGTGGGACCACATCACAGAACTACGAGAACGTGTCTGCTCCATCTTTCTCTGTGTCTCTTTTGAAATAGAAATTCTAACTTTTTACTACTTGTTGAGGTTGAATAAATAATTTAGAGTTGCAAATAGAGGGACTAGAAAACATCGAAATGTCATTTAAAGCCATGTCCACGCCTGAAGTGAGTCAAGGTAGTTTTAAAACAAAGGATTCTAGCTTTGCTGCTAGTAAAAACCAAATTTCAGTGGAAAACATATCCCCTCACAATCTTGGATAGTAAAATGGTCTTCAAATTGTTGTAAGGCGATGAAAATTCCTATAGAGATATATCATGACTTGAAATGGAAACCCCTCTTACCAAAGTTTCAACATGTTAACACAAACAACCCAACTGATAAGTGGATCTTTGTAAATGAGAAGCAATATTTGGGGATATTAAAGTGCCGATAATCTAGGATAAAGAAACAAAGACTCATCATGAACTTACCAAAGGTAACAAAAAACAACATTGGGGCAACAACTATAAGGGGCCTTTCAATAGTGAAACAAATTGACTAGGGAGGTAACAAAGACAAAAAGAAGGAGGCACTCTCTTCCCAGGAAACACACAAGACAAAACAAATTAGAATTGAAACCTTTGCATTAAACAAAGGGAAGAGTAAGAATGGACATCAAAGCAACAAAGACTTATATAGTCCCACAACCTCACCTTTAGTATGGTCTCCAAAACTATATGTAAACAGGCTCATGACTGTGAAAAAGAAGATTGAAATTTTAGAGGCAAAGGTACAACAAGAAGGCAACTAGATAAAAGAAATCACAAGAGTTAGGGAGAGGATTGAAAGAGAGAACAAGTAAGAAGCCTACAAAACAAAACGTAGAAAGGGTAGTAAGAGCTGATCAACTTAAAGCAAGAAATGGAACAACAAAAGCAACATTAAAAAAAAAAAAAATAATAAATAATAATATAAAAATAAAAATAAAATATAAATAATAAATAATAAAATATTAAAATATATAATATAATAATAATAAATAAATTAATTAAATTAAAAAAATAATAATAATAATAAATATTTTCGATTAGGGGCCAACGGGAGTGGCTAGCACAATTCGATGGAAAAGTCTAGTCAGACTTATAGACATTGAAATTAGAGACAACAACTAATGGGCAAATTAAAGAGCTAAATCTTGGTCCCAGGGAAAAAAATAATAATAAAATAATAAAATATTTTGGATTAGAGCCAACGAGAGTGGCTAGCACAATTCAGATGGAAAAGTTATAGTCAGTCATTATAGACATGGAAATAAGAGAAAACAAACTAATGGAGCAAATAAAAGAGGCTAAATCTTGGGCCGAGGTGATAAAAGAACTAACAAGTGAACAAAAGGAAATTATAGAAAAATAAATCAAGAGGCAAATGAGAGAGGAAAGGCAAAGAGAAGAAAAAGCGACAAATATCAACATCAAAGGTTTGAAACACTTTGGGGAAAAAGAGAGAACACATATTATAGCAAGCGATTTTCTTAGGGAGGTGCTACATTAGATAGGTGGGATTCAACAGGGAAACATGATAGGAAACATTATGGGAGCAAGAAGGGACAAACACGTGAGAGTTTCTTTGAGATGCACAGAGGAGAAGGTGAGGATCTCAAAGAATAGAGGGTTGCTTAAAGGCACTCATATCTACCTAGATGAAGACTTTGACACTTGTCTAACAAGAAGAAAGGAGGAAAAAATTGGAGAAAGTAACGTTAGCAAGAGAGGCAGGAAAGTAGGCATGGTTGAAAAATGGGAAAGCCCAAGTTACTGATAGAGTAACACATAAGAAATAGGGATTCGGGGCCCCCCGGGAGTACCTAAACATGGTAAACTAGAATTACAGATGCTATCCATGGAGAAGAGGACCGGGGTTGGGGCCCATAGCTAAGGGTAAAGACATTATTTTCCTTATGGAAGCACACAAACACAATGGATGTATAATTCTAGATTTCGAAGGATACACTAAAATCTCTGTTTGGAATGAAGAAACAAAATCAGGTAAAGGGCATGGAGGAATAACAATCCTAATAAAAGAAACATGGACCATGATTATAAAACTAGAGAAACAAGACCCAAATAAACAATTTATATGGCTGAAAATAACAGATATGGAGGCAACAATATGGATGGCTACTCGCTATTTTTCCCCAAAAAGCTTAAAATTATACAAAAAAGGAACCTAGATAGTGAAGACCCATATGTAGCGTTAAAAAAAGATATTTCAAAGTTTAGTACTAAGGGAGAACTATTCCTAATTGGTGATTTTAATGCGATAACAACAAACAATCAATCTATTCAGTCGGGCAACGATATGGGAGAGGATAGCAATCCATTATGGCTTAGAGAGAATGAAGAGCACACTTGGAGGAGGATATCGCAAGATGGGAAAGGGCAGGTTTCACACTTTGGAGTAGAACTATTAGGTCTTTGTAGCCTAAATGACATGGTTATATGTAATGGCATGAAAAATTAGCCGAAGTCCAATAATATTACTTGTAAAACATACAACGTGCAATGCACGATAGACTATGTTATATGCTCTCAAAGGTCTATTTCCAAGTTGTTGAACTTTTGTATGAGCGGACAAATGAGAAAAGTAAGCCTCCCATAATTGTCTCCTCAACAGAGCTATTTTCGGTTGTTGATATTGAACAAAGTATAGCGAAACTGGAAAAATGGCAAGGCATAGGACATTGACAGTTTGCAAGTAGAATTTTTTAAAATGGGGAATGAAACCTCTGGCCCCACACATCAAGGAGATATTTGACATTGTCAATAAATATAGCTTTCCAGTTGAGTGGACAACCAATGTTGTTATACCTCTTCACAAAATCGAAGATATCATTAACCCTTCTAACTACCGTACTATTATGATCAACCCTCTTCTTGGAAAACTTTTTGGGAGCATGCTAGAGTGCAAAATTAGCGAATGGGTAGAAAAAGAGGGAAAATGAGCAAAGGGATAGGCTGGCTTCAAGCCTAAACATTCTACCATTGATCATTGCATCACTCTAAGACACTTCATTGAAAAAGTTTTGGAAAACCAAGGTGGGGAAGCATTTTGTTGCTTTGTTGACTTCAAAAAAGGCTTCAATACCGTCCCTAGAGATAAACTATGGCACATAATGGAAGAATTAAAGGTCCCAAAGGAAAATAGGGCAGTTGTTCATAAGCTTTATGAGAGGGTTAGAGCCAAAATTAGAACAAAGGAAGGCATGTCTGAATGCTTTGACAGTGACATAAGAGTCAAACAGGGATGTCCTCTTTCTCCCACATTATCTGGTTTATATATTGATAAGCTTTAAGTGTGGATAAACAATACCAAAGGAGAAGGCATCCAGCTGGAAACATATGTGGTGAAACTACTTTTATATGCAAATGGCCTTATTCTTATCGCTAAATTGGTACAAGGTTTGAGAGAACACTTGAAAGCTATGGAACTCTTTTGTCAAGAGGTGGGAATTCAAGTTAATACCAGCAAAACTAAAGTCATGATTTTTTCTTTGAAAAGAAAGAACATCAGGGTACTTTTCTCTTTGAGGGCAGCCCCTTGGAGGTAATAGATGAGTATAAGTATTTAGGAATTAACTTCCACTATAGGCTTAACTGGGAGACATGTAGATCAAAGAGAATCCAAGGAGGTTGGAAAGCTTCTTACCTCTTTCAGAACATGTGTATATAGGTAGAACTATGGGATTGGAAGACTAAGAAAACCCTCTTTGGTATATTAATGTTGCCAGTTATCCTCTATGGTTGCGAAATATGAGGGAGCAACATGTCAAGCCACAAATGGCGACAAATAGAAAGAATTCAAAAGCATATGATCACAAGTAGCCTCAAATTTAAATCAAGGGTCCCATATGATGTCCTTTTAGCTGAGGCTGGTATGTTTCCAATTGAGGCGTCAATGATCATTCATTTGCTAAGTTACCTAAAGAAGGTTGAAAATATGGATAAGCACCGGTGGTCCAAATTGGTTGTTGAAGAAGAGCTAAACCACCGAAAAAGACATGGATGAAACAAAACAAAAAGTGGTTAGGCAAATGGGACATAAATCTACATGATTTCCCTCACGCTAATGAGGAGATAAAAATGTGGGTGTTAGAAAAATTTAGGATTGGCACGTGGACAAAGCATATAGGCAAAAATAAAGCATATTATGTTAAAGAATTTAACCCAATGTGGAAACATGATGATAAAGAGTATTTGAGCTCCTCAGTTAAGGGAACAACTAAAATTTTAATTGCTCGACTGAGGACTAGCTCACATCATTTAAGATGTGAAACTGGTAGATGGGCGGTCCCTAAAGAAGATTGGGAAGAACGAATTTGCATTTTTTGCAACAAAGGGGTGGTAGAAACATAATGGCATTTTATCAAAGAGTGTGTAGTGTATGAAGTTATCCATCGTCAATTTGTTAGCAGTCTAAAGGTGAACAATCTTAGTGAGCTTTTTGAGGAGACAAGACTTCACAAAACAACAAATTTCTTACTCAATATCCATAAAAACAAAATCAACCTAGAAAAAAAATTCTGAATATGGATTAAGCGATAGTGGGTGGTCCCTTACACCGCGAGGTCTCGTGGACGTCATTAAAACCATTTCATTTCATTTCACTATGCTCTATAACTCTTGGGTTTACTTACAACTTAGCACTTATTAAAAGCCTCTGTTCTTTTATGACTTGGGAGGTCCAAACATGGATGATATCATGTGATGTAGTCTAGGAAACAAGTCTCAAGTTTTGTAATAACATGCATGAAAAGAGTTAAAGAAAGGAAAAAAAGACAAGTCTTCTCTTTGTTTTAATGACAGATTCTTTCCACTCAAAAGTACAACATTGTTTGCAAATACAAAAATCCTATAAATTATCCTTGAACACCTAAACCTCAAAAGTTAAGAAAAATAATCACCTAACATAAGTGACCATTTCTTCAATTATCTTTTAAAAAACCTAATTTAACTCATAAATCTAAAAATAAAATAAATCTAAATTCATCAAATAAATATACATTATATAAACAATTTCTATAATATTAATTCTTATAAATTTAATTAATAAAAAATATGTTATTAAGACCACATTTATTCAATCTTATTCAATCCCATAATTGTTAGTGTGCAATGACTGAGAAACACTATCCAAAATATTTTAAACACTTAAAATGCCATAATTTTAATCCATCAAATGTATTGTTTATTTTTTATTTTTGCATTTTAAGTTAATTATTCATTTTAAAATAAAAAATAAATTAGATATGTTGTGTTGGTGCAAGGGAGTTGTCTATAATGCGATTTTTTGGAGATTCCGGTGACAGAATCCGGCGGAAGAAATGAGGTTAAATCTTGATTTTTAGCAGTTAAAATGGTTTTTTAACTGCATATTTGGATTCAGCGCCCTGGAAAAACCCTGGGAGCCATTGATTGTGCATAAACTAGCTATCAAACTTGGGATTCCAATGAATTGCTGCCGGATTTTGACCAGAAAAATCAGCGGGAAAGACTTTCAAAAAGTCGCGTTATAGACTACTGCTGGTGCAAGTGGTCGGTGACGTCATTTTCAAAATTTGGATTCATGTCATCATTAGAAGGCATGGTTACGGTTAGAAAAACCAAACCGTTGTTTTGGAAAAAGCATAAATCAGAAAAGCAAAAAAGCATAAATCAGAAAAAGCATAAAAAATTAATGAAACAAAATAATCACCCCATCATTAAATGCAATCCGCCCTCATTAAATGCAATTCGAGTTTGGACGCCTGGCGGGAGAGAGGAGTGATGTGTCCGCTGGTCGGCCTGGACACAAAGCAGGGTCTGATGTCGTCGTAGTTTTTTCACAGGACTTCTAAGCCGAGAAGAAACAAGGAGGCATTCCTCTCGCATTTACTACAGGGCTCCGGACAGGGTATTCCTCTGGCATTTACTACAGAGCTCCAGCTCTGGGAAGAATCCCTTTCAATTGATAAGCAGAGCCGGACAAAGTTAAGACGGTGGGAAGCTGTTATATGAAAGAGGAATTGGTTGATGATGAGATAATTCCGCCCTGAATCCACCACTGTCCCTTCCAGCCGAAAATAATGGCAATTCACGCGTTTTTCTTGTGGAAAAAGGAGGACGGGGTTACTGCACAAGATCATGTACTGCCTGCAACAACACAAAACTCAAATGAAAGCAAATGTGAAAACTCAAATGAAAGCAAAGGTGAGCTGGATGACGCGAAGATGACACTAAGCGACGCAGAGAAAATTAGAGTTGAGATGATGATCAGGAATGGTGGCATTCACATTGTAGCATTAAGTTCAGATTCAGAATGCGAATGTGAGGTTAATTACGCAGCAGGGAGTTCATATAATGTGATGGTCTCTTCGGTGGCCATGGACGCAGAACAGAGCAGAGTTGGAATTGAGAGTTCAGGCGATGTGATGGCGGCCTTCTTGATTGTTTGTGGCGTCTGTTGTGTTGTTGATGGCGGCCTTCTTGGTTGTTTATGGTGTCTGCTGTGTTGTTTTTGTTTTTTATAATTTTATTTTTGGCTTACTGTTTCCATCTTTTTTGGTATTTGTTGGCTCTCTGGTTATTCTCTTCTGAATTTTAAGCATGGCCATGCCGATTTCTGGTTTGATATCTCTCTGTTTTTTTTTTACTCTGGTTGCTTTCTCCGCTTGGCTTCGCTGCTACCAGTGGTTTTCATAATTTAATTGGGGTTAATGAATGGGAAATGAAGACGGTCCAACCCAGACCCAAAAAGGCAGACGAGCGGGATGGAGGTGCTGCTGGCAACCTGAGCTAGTGGCAACTTCCACTACCTCTTCCATAAGCAGGAGAAGCACCGATTCCACGTGAAAGTAGCATGCGCAAGTATAGTTTCCTCATCGAGATGTGCGAGCCGAGTCCCAAGCAAAGGATCAATGATGCCATCGCCTTTTCGTCTGATTCGTATTATTTCGGTCACTAGCCAGGTATCTAAGTGCATAAAGCCCTAAGGAATAGCCAGAATCTCACGCCTGGGCTTGGCACTCCGATCTGAATCGAAACAGCCGACGCAGATTCCACTGATGCAATGGGCACAGGTGAAGATACAAATTATAATGTGATTTGTTTTAAAGTTTAGAAATCTTCAAATTATAATGTGATTTGTTTTAAAGTTTAGAAATCTTCAAATTATAATGTGATTTGTTTTAAAGTTTAGAATCGATGCAGATTCCACTGATGCAATGGGCACTGCTTCATTTCTCTCATTTTTAGGCACAAATTCTAATTTGATTTTTTCCAAAGTTTAGAACCAGCAATGTGAAGGAGCCATTTAATATTTTGGTGGTCTGAGAAGGAAAGAAAGGTCCATCAGCTTTTGGTCCAAAACCTATGGATCATCCTCATTTCAAGCACAAGCACAGTTAATCTCTTCCTGCCCTCAGGTTGTTTTGGTCTCTTTTTAATACATTTTTATAGTATGTTACTGTCTCCTTAATCTTTTTTAAGAGAATTTTGTTATTTTTTTAATATTTGTTTTACATGAATTTTTGGTTTTATTTTTGTTAGGTTCAATGAGTGGAAAATTATCTCTAGCCCTAGCAATGGGGCCAGGAGAAGGTGAAGGAGGAGGTGCAGTGGAGGCAGGGGAAGGCGAAGGAGGGCAGGGGCAGGGGCAGGGGGAGGTATTTTCGGTTAAATTTAACTCCCATTCTTCTACATAATTATATCAGAAGCATTTTTAAGAATTTATTTCATGTGCCTTGTAGTGCAGGTAAATAAAGGTGGAGGTGCACTGTTGAATCTCTCTCTGCCTTTCACAGAGAGGCAAAGGGTGGAGTGCGAGTCCTCTTCGGGATCAAAGCCCCTGTAAGCTTCGTCATTTTCTCCTGACATATATGGAGGGTGTACTAGTTTCTGTTTTTGCATAGGATGGACTTACTTCTACCTGTAATTTGTGTTAAATATTTTATTGTAATTTACAATTTATCGTTAATATCTCTCATTTTTTTCAGAAAGGCCTTCGATTCCTTTGGGGTGGTGGGAGCAAAAGCGAATTGATAGGTGGATGCAATAAATGCTGCTATCTCGCCGAACACATTCCGCATTAGTAATCATTCGGGAAACGCACGGGTAACAGAGGGTTAGTAAGGAGAGAACACCTTCGATCGACACATTAGCAAGGGAACACATTCCAACACATCGATCGGGAAAGCATCAAAGGAAGGGTAAGCTCCCAAATTTCTCATGAGTTTTTGTTTTCTTGGTGTTTTTAAAAATATTTCTCATTATATTTTTCTGGTTTTGTTTTTGTTGGGTTCAATGGGCCAGGAAATTAAGGCTTAACCCAAACAATTCAACTAATGAAAGTTCCAATGCTCCATGGGTGTAGTGGGTGCAGCAAAGGCTAAAGAGCAGGTATGCCTGGTTTAATTTATCAAATAATTATGTGATGCCCCTTTTGGAATTCAAAGGGGCTATTAAAGGTTTATGGTTTCTGGTTTTTGCAAAATGTACTTATTTCTACCTAAAGTCCTTTTTCTCTCTTTCTTTCCCTATATATATTGCATGAAGTCAAATGCATATTTGATATTTTAGGAAGAAATCGAAATATAGATATATAGATTCCTTCCATCACTCCCAATATACTTTGCCACTTTTGTTTGTTCCTCAAATTTTACCACTCCAAACAGGCTTAACCAACTAAATTTACACTAATTAAAATGGCCCATGTAAATAGTCTTCCGAAGGCAAAAGACAATTGTTGGCATGAATACAAATAATACTCAAAACATGAAAAACCATCTTCTAGGAAGTTTCAACTTTCTTTAATAAGAAAGCTATTTCTTCATACAATAAATTCTTCCAGCAGATTTGCAAATTAGTCCAAAAGGATTTTGACTAGTTTCAACATCGTTGCTTGCAATGGCAGTTTTCTTTTGAGAGATCAGTCCCTCAAAATTACAGATTTAGATCTCACCTCTGTAATTATTTCCATGATTGTAATTTAGCTTAAGCCTAATGTAAGGGGCTCATTGAACTTCATCCCAAGGATTCTCTACCAATAATAATCAAGTCATCTCCAACTACATCAACAATAGTTCTTACCAAAGAAAAACATTGATTGATGAAATAGACATATGCCTCCAAACCAACTGCTTAAGGTCCAACATCAATGTGTCATTTTGTTATGATCGAAAACTCTGAAAAATGCTCGACCCTTTTTCTATTTGACTCCATTTGACTCCATTTTGCCATTTGCAAGATTAACAAGAAATCTGACATAGTCCTTCAAGATCTCCAAGGTGTAATGACCTTCTCCCCTGTCTCAAACAAAGGCATGTTAAAATGTGATTGCGTGCTCGAAAAACCTTCATTTTACTTCTAATACAATCCTCCATTCAAGAGCTATAATCACTTTTCTCCACAAGCCTTCATTCCTTTTCATTTTCCATAAATTTTTTGTTGCTAAATCTTGTTCAAATATATGAATATTCTTTAATTCCTCTATACTCTTTACAGTTTTGCAATCTTTTTCCTCTTAAAAAATGATATTCCTTCCGTTTATCTTTTTCTTGTCCATAGGAAGCTAAAGCATGTTTAGTATTCCTTCCCTTTATCTTTTTCTTGAACATGGGAAGCTAAAGCACCTTTTTCTATTTTTCCCCAACATTCCTTTTGGTATCTAAGCTAAAAAATGCCAATAAATAGGTATCCCCTCCAAAACTAATTTGACCAAAGTTAGCTTGCCTTTTTTGTATAACTGTCGGTAGCAAGAATTAGTCATCCTCTCTTCAATTTTTTCATAGAGCCAACTCCAATTAGTCATTAGTCATCCTCTCTTCAATTTTTTCATAGAGCCAACTCCAATTAGTCATCCTCTCTTCAATTTTTTCATAGAGCCAACTCCAATCCTTGAATCTGTAGTTAGTAGGCTTGAGGAAAAACCTTAGATATTTTAACCTTGCATTAATATATGAGCAAACTGTCTCTCTACCTTCCTTTAGGCTATTGAATAACATTAAAGGATTTATGAACATTCACATACATCCTTTTTTCATTATTGTGCAACTCAAGGATCTCTTTGTACTTTTCTACTTCCACAATTGTTCAAAGGGGAACAAATCTTCTTCATTTACAAATAGTAAATAGGACAAGGAGAAATAGGTTCTCATTTTAATACCCTTTATAGTACTTTCCCTTTTAGATGTATTCACCATTCTGCTCAAACCTTTTGCAACCAACACTAATAAAAAAGGAGACATAGGGCATCCCCACATTAGACCCCTAGGAAGTTGAGAAAGTGCACCCCAAAATCTAATTTACTACTTAAGATCTCATGCCAATCTGAATCAAAATAATCCCATGATCTAACTAGATCACCTTGTAATAAACCTTAGCTAAGTCTGATTTCATCATAATAGTTCGATTTTTTTTAACTTTTTCTTATATGTAGTCCTCGTTGTGCTATTCCTCACCACATTGTGAAGAAAACCAAACAACTCTTTTGAGACAAAGTGGGGGAATTCTTTCTTTTAAGCCTATTTGTTGTAATTATTGTTGGAATTTTGTACACAAAATTGTATAGTGAGATAGGGCTATAATCATCAAAATTTTATGGATCATTTTGCTTTGGAAGAGCTATTAATGTTAACTCTAGATTTTTTTTATCACTCTCTCCTATTCCTATTCTAGGAGGTCACAAAAACACAAAATTTTATTGTCCAACTATGTGGACTTAGTCTATTTGGTTTCTTAAAAGATTGTAGAATTGATTTGAGTCCCTCTTTTGTTACTTATGCTTCAAGTTCTTCATTTTGTTGTTCTTCAATCATTGTTATGTTTGCCTTACGAGGTTCTTGGAATAAATTTTTGAAGTGCTTTACTCCGCTTAATGCCATATTTGAGAAATTTCTTAGCTTCCTCCCATCTTTCTTACTTGTCTCCCATGTATTTTTTGATGTTCTTTGGATGTTTCATGTAGTTTTGGAAGAATTTAGTATTCTTGTTTCCCTCTATAAACCAAGGAGCCCTATTCTTTCTTCTAAATTTTTTAGATTAATATTCTCCTTTTTTGTAATGATTCGTTCCTTTTATGCTTCAAACAATTTCTTGATCTATTCCTTGGTCTTAGTAAGATTTTGTCGAGCATTCTAGGAGTTTTTCTTTTCCCATTGTGCTATTATGTTTTAAACTTTCATCAAATTTATTCCCGATAGATAAATAGTTGTCTCCCTTGTACAAGGTTCATATTTCTTCCAATTCTAGATGATCAAATTTTTGTAACCTTCTTTTAGCAAATTATGCTTAAATTTGAAGGATTTTTGATGCTTCTCATTTTTTTTCTAATTGTAACAATATGGCTAGATGGTATAAAGGTCTCCCTAACCTTGCCCATGACTCAAGTCATTCCACATCCTCCAAAATCTTTTTTGCCACCAAAATCCTTTCTAATCTGCTTGATACGCATTCCCTTCCTTTTCTAAAGTTCCTTTATGTTGGAACTGAGCTAATAGGCTCCGCATCCTAAAGCCCTGAATCTTCAAACCTCTAAGGTAAGTAATCTATCAACGAGTTGTTAGAATTTTGGGAACTAGACTTAGTGCGCACACACACACAAAACCAACAATTAGATCATGCACAATGAACACAAAATTTAAGTGCAAAATCATATTTCTTATTAGTCTTTCAACAAGAACCTAGGGTTCCCATACCAAGGAAAATGACCCTTTTACAATGCTCACTAAAATGCTCAGTACAAGGGAAAACTTACACATAAAAACTCTTATTTTGACCCATAGAAAATTACTCAGAGAAATAACAGTTGAAGGGGAACTTGTAACTCGCTCCCCTGGAGATTATCGCTGCCTAGAAACTCAAATGTTGAACTGGAATCAGCCCCAAGACAAGCTTGGATTCCTTGTTGTGCTTTCTACCCTCTCTCCCTGCTCGCAACCTCTTTAGCAATTGTACGGCTTATGCACTTCTCAAATTGGCCCAAGGAAGTAACTCGGTCTCCACAACAAATAGACCCTACAGCTCGGTCCTTCTCTTCCTATTCGACTTCCCTTGAATTTCTCTATAAATCTCCCTTAGCAATTTCTCCTCAATCTTCTTTTTTCAACTAGAGCCTCTTCACCCTCCGTAGGCCCTCTTGGCCCTCTATAGGCCCTCTGGGCCTCCACAGGTTCAAGGCCTACTCGACCTTCTCCTCCACAAGATGCTATCTTTCCAACCTGCCACAGGCCCTCTCGACCTTCCATAGGTTTGAGGCCTACCTGACCTTCTCCTCTGCAAGATGCTCTCATGCCAACCACCTTCCATAGGCCCTCTCGGCCCTGAAAGGTCCGAGTCCTACTCAACATCCTCCTCCACAAGATACTCTCTTGCTAACCACCTTCAATAGGCCCTCTTTGCCCTCAAAGGGGTCCGAGTCCCAGTGGGCCTTCTCCTCTATAGGCTCTCATAGCCCTCCAAAGCTATGAAGCCTACTTAGCCTTCTTCTCCACAAGATGCTGTCTTGTCAGCGACCTTCCACCCGACCTCTTGGCCCTTAAGGGGTTTGAGGCCTACTCAGCCTTCTCCTCTACAAGATGCTCTGTTGTTGACCGCATACCCCCTCCATAGGTTTGAGGCCTACTTGGCCTTCTCCTCTATAAGAGGCTCTCTTGTTGACAACAAGAATGAATGAGTCACCCTTGTACTTATACTTTTCCAAAGGGTGCAATACCATGGGTCATCGGAATATCGTGGGTCTATGGGTGTAAAGCCCCATCTCTTAGCTCACTCACCACATGTGAGAATACTCCTGATGCTACCCAAAACATCAACATTGGTCTTGTTTGGCATGCGCCCCACCGTCCCCTAAAAAAAAACCTTTCCAACCTTCATTGTCATATTTAGATCATCCCTTATTATAACATTTTTTGACCACTGCCTACAATCTAAAATTGTCCTAAAACACTTTTCTATCTCCATATGGGTCGTAAATATCGATGAAGGAAAAGGCTTTCCACAATCCCTTGACCCTTGTTGAGTTTGGATACCTGTAGGTACAAGTGCTTATGCCCTATAGAATTATTCCATTTGGTTAGTGTGGAAATTTCCAATGCAAACTAATTAATGCAAAACATAATTTTTTGTTTGTTTGTTTTTGAATTAAAATACTTTATATTACTTCAAAAAACTGGATCCTTCCAAGTTTGAGGCCTAGCCTACTTTCTCCTCCACAAGATGCTCCCTTGCCGATCACCTTCCACAAGCCCTCTTGACCTTGAAACATTTGAGATCTACTCAACATACCCCACTACAAGATGCTCTCTTGTTGACCACTTTCCATAGGCCCTCTTTGCCCTCAAAGGGGTTTGAGTCCTACTGGACCTCATCCTCCATAAGCCCTTTTAGCACTCCAAAGGTATGAGGCCTACTCGACTTCTCCACAAGATGCTCTCTTGTTAGCGACCTTCCACAGGCCCTCTTGGTCTTAAGGGGTTTGAGTCTTACTCGACCTTCTCCTCCACTCCACAAGAAGCTCTCTTGCCAACAAAAAGTATGAATCACTCACCCTTGTACTTATACTTCCAAAGGGTGCAATACCATGGGTCATCAAAATAACATGGGTTTATCAGTGCAAAGCCCCATCACTTACTTTCCCCACACGTGAGAATACTCCCAATGCTACCCAAAACATCAACATTGGTCTTGTTTGGTATTTGCCCCCCTTCCCCATGGGTCATCTTATTTATGATAGCTGATATTTTTCTTGGATTCCTCTCTCCGAGAGTTGTAGGATTGATCTAGAGATAATCCAATTCCGACATGTATAAATGAAGTTATGAATTTATTTTGATTATGGACAAGTGGTCAAGGTTGGCCAACAAACTTACATAGGCTTAGAAGCCCAATACTCACGTATATTCATCTGTTGAAATTTGGTACCGGAGGATAGGTGGTTCCCTAAGGCTTTGATCTTTGGCCTAGGGAAAAGTGTCAAAAAGAATTTAATTTTTCTCCTAAAATGACTATAATTTTTATAGAGTCAAATCTAATTTAAAAGTGACTTTAAGTGATAAAGTTACTAAAGTCTAATTTTAAAGTGACTTTAATAAAGTCAATCTAAAATTAGAAAGGAAAAGTGACTTTGGAAATAAATGACTAAGTGGGTCTTTATTAAAGTGGGGTGAACTAAAAAATAGAAAGTGAGATTTAAATGAGCATTTAATTTTAGCCGTTGATCTCAATCTATTTCAGCCATTGGATTTAGGGATCACGCAAACGTCACTTAGGGTTAGATTAAAGGAGGAAAAGGAGGAAAAGGTCATTCATTCTTTCATGAGCAGAGTGAGAGAAAGAGAGCAAGAAAGCAAGGGAGATTTCTGGACAGGGAGGAGAAGGAGACAGCAGCTTGGCACACATTCCAAGGCAGCAGTTTAGCAAATCCGTACAACTGAGTGAGCACACTGTAAAAGGCAGATTTTGGGCATGATTTTCAGGAGGACGTACAACAGATTTTTTGCACAAAAATCGAGGGTCGTATAGATGATTATTATTATTTTTTTATTTGCATAGAAATCGAGGGCCGTACAACATATTTTCTGCACAGAAATCGAGGGCCGTACAACTGATATTTTTTTTTTTTTTTTTTTTTTGCACAGAAATCGAGGTCCGTTCAACAATCCGTACAACAGCCGTAAAACAGTTTTCCAGGGCACGGAAAACGAGATAAGTTGTAAAGTTTGATTGCTGAATTTTTTGCTGAATATTTCTCACTGTAAAAAGGCATTTTCAGAAATAAAGAAGAGCTCTCGAACTGGTTTTCCCCAAGAGTTGTAGGGGGTTTTTCTAGGGTCACCTTGACCAAAAATCACTGTGTTTAAA